>JAMJFZ010001225.1:287500-372043 GCA_026225945.1 Cricetomys ansorgei
TCCCCTTGAGCTCAGCCTTCATCCGCACACTCCGGTAAGCCAGGGGCAGCTCCCTAGGGAAATGTTAGCTGTAGTAGTTCACCTACTGGGCCGGTCACCGGGGAAGACACAGAGGTGTATTCATAGGTGCAAACCCTGCCAGACCTCAGCAGAGGGCACCGCCATCATAGCCAGCGCCATACACGACAGTGGAACCCTGAGCGTCTGAGCTCAGGTGTTTTTATTGATTCAGAACTCCTCGGGTACAGATCACGTACGGTCAAACGTCCTCCACATAAATCCAACACCTGCCGACAATACAAAGCGCCAAGACCTAGGCAGCCCCTCACCCAACAGCACACATCACTATTTTATACGTAACTAAAAATAAACTTCCACAGCAGTTAGCCCTAGGAATACCAGGGGGGCTAGGGTGCCTCAACTTACCTAACCACTCTCTGCAGTTACCACACTGGGTCGCTGGCATTCGGAGCCCTCATCCTGACTCTTGTGCAGATAGCCCGAGTCATCCTGGAATACATTGACCACAAGCTAAGAGGTGAGTGGGTCGCGGGGCTGGGGGCGGGGAGGCAGGCCGGGGCCAGGGGCTCAGAACAGGCTTCATTCGTTCCAGGAGCCCAAAATCCTGTGGCTCGCTGTATCCTCTGCTGCTTCAAGTGTTGCCTCTGGTGCCTGGAGAAGTTCATCAAGTTCCTCAACCGTAACGCCTACATCATGGTGAGCGAAGCCCCAGCAGGCCCCCCACCCCACCCCTACCTGTGCCCCTCCGCCCAGGCTCCGCCAACATGAGGGCAAGCTCACCAAAGGTGTGGCTCTGACCTTTCATGCGCTCCTCTCAGATCGCCATCTATGGGAAGAATTTCTGTGTCTCGGCGAAAAATGCCTTCATGCTACTCATGAGGAACGTGGTCAGGTCAGGCTGCCCGCCCCCGTGGAGACCCTACCCAGACCTCTCACCCCACCCCCACCCCCAAGCTGGCCTCACGGGCCGACTCTGCTCAGAGGGGTCACCATCTTGAAATGGGACCTGCCAGGCCCCTCATCGCAGCCTGCCCTGACTTCCCCTGCAGGGTTGTGGTCCTGGACAAAGTCACAGACCTGCTGCTGTTCTTTGGGAAGCTGCTGGTGGTCGGAGGTGTTGGTAAGGGCCAAGGCCAGGGTTTACAGAGCCAGACGCCCTCCGGGATACAGGGAGGGGTGTCCTCAGAGGAGGAGCCCTCACCCCTACCCCCTCCCCGCCTCATTCCCACAGGCGTCCTGTCTTTCTTCTTCTTCTCCGGTCGTATCAAGGGCCTGGGGAAAGACTTTGAAAACCCCACACTCAACTATTACTGGCTGCCCATCATGGTGAGTGGCACCTCTCTCTGCCTCCCCCGAGTCCCCAGAAGAGCCCAGGGGTTCCATCGGTCTTTTCTCCTGCAGACTTCCATCATGGGGGCCTACGTCATCGCCAGTGGCTTCTTCAGTGTCTTTGGCATGTGTGTAGACACGCTCTTCCTCTGCTTCCGTGAGTGTCCCGTCCCCGTTCCCCTCTACCACCCCCCCCACACACCCCTCCCCGCCCCCCACCACAGCCACCTTCCCCACCCTCGAGCCCTTCTCTGGCTCTTCTCAGAAACTGGTTGCTTGTAGTTCTGTGAGCTAAAGGAGCCAGAGGTGGGACTCTTGGGACACCCTAAGGCTAGAGGTTTGGGGAAGAGAGAAGGGAGCAAGCCCTGGGTCTTCTCTCAGAGGCCTGGCTAGGAGATGTAAGAAGTTAACCACAGAACACTTCCCAGGAGGTAGTCGTGGAAGGTTGGGGGTGGAAGTGGGGTGTTTCTTCCTTCCATTGTGTGTGTTGGGGGGGCACGCAGGGAGGTGAGACAGGATCATACTATGTAGCACAGGCTAACCCAGAACTAACTCCATAGCTAAGGCCGGCTCAAACCCATGATCCTCCCACCTCAGCCCCCAAGGGCTAGAATTATGGCGCTTTTTTTGTCGTGGTGGTGATGGTGGACATAGAAGCCCCACCTGTGTCTGCAAAGCAGGAATGCTCCCCCAAGCCCCCGCCATGCCATTCCCCCAGCCGCGCAGTAAGCAATTGACATGGAAATTTAGTTCGTGTTTTACGGTTTTTGTTTGTTAGTTAAATTTCATTCGTCTGCACGGGGCCTCCGATATGTATGCTTGGCTGTCTCTAACTACATAGCTACATAGACCAGGCTGGGTCCAACTCAAGACAATCTTCTGGCTTCTGCCTCCCCAGGGCTAGAGTCATGGATATGCCAACCATTCCCAAGGCAGGGTTTTGCTGTGTCGCTCAGGGTGGCCTTGTGTTCTCAGTCCCTCTGTCTCCACCTCCTGAACACTGGGGTTACAGACAAAAGCCACCATGGTGAACTGACGTGCAGTTTTTCTTTATCCCGTTGTCGTCCTGTGAAATAAATGATGATTTACCCTACTTTACGTGAGGAAACAGGTTACAGAGCCTGCCACATAGAGTATATAAAACCGCCTTGCGTGGCCTGGACGGGAAACCAGGCTGTTTGGCCTCTACACCCAGGCTACTTCTGGGGTGCAACGGGGTGCCAGATCTAACCAGTCTACTCTGCCACTCAGTGGAGGACCTGGAGAGAAACGATGGTTCCCAGGAACGGCCTTACTACATGCCCAAGGCGCTTCTGAAGATCCTGGGGAAGAAGAACAAGGCACCGGATGGGGAACAGAAGAGGAAGAAGTAAGAGGCGGGGCCAGACTCACAGGCCTGCAGCCCTCCTGTACAGAAGCCAGAGGTGGGGCTGGACTGACAGGCCTGCAGCCCTCCCGTACAGAAGAAGCGAGAGGTGGAACTGACACCAGGCCTGCGGCCCTCCCGTACAGAAGCCCCGCCATATTTCCCTTAAGGACCCCAATTTTGTAGTAAACAGATTTTATTAAAGATCAATATTTTATATTCTCAGTAAGTACGACTTTATTTCCGGTTCAAAGTCAGTTCTCTTTTTATTAAAGTCCAAGTTACTACGACGTGGTTCCATACCCAGCGAGAGAAAATTTGTTCGGGAGCTGTCTGAGGCTCGGAGACTGGGGGTGCACTCAGCCCGTAGAGGGCTTGCCTGGATCCTGACTCCAGCCTAAACGCTGCACGGGACTCATGCGTATCATCCCAGCGCTTGGGAGGTAGAGGCAGGAGGATTGGAAATCCCAGGCCGTTCTTGGCTCCATAGTGAATTCAAGGCCAGCCAGAGCTGCGTGAGATGCTTATGTAAAAGAACGGGGGGGGGGGGGGGGGGTCATTCCAATAGGGTTGTATGTCACCAAGAGTCCAGGCGGCTGCTCATTCTTTTATTCGTTCTGAGATTGCTGGGCTGGAGAGACGGCTGCGGACGGCTAGGCTCTCAACCCAAACTAAAAGGTTGTTTATTATTTTTATGTATTATGTTTATTATAATTATTATCAGCGTCTTAGCTGCATGTGTGCGTGTGTGTGCGTATGTGTGCGTATGTGTGTGTATGTGTGCGTGTGTGTGCATGCGTGTGTGTTCATGTATGTGTGTGCATGTGTGCGTGCATGTGTGTGCGTGTCTGTGTATGTGCGCGTGTGTGTGTATGTGCACGTGTGTGTATGTGCGTGTGTGTGAGTGCATGTGTGTGTGCATGTGTGTCTGTGCATGTGTGTGTGTATGTGTGTCTGTGCATGTGTGCGTGTGTGTACGTGTGCATGTGTGTGCGCGTGTGTGTATGTGTGCGTGTGTGTGTGAGTGCATGTGTGTGTGCATGTGTGTGTATGTGTGTGTGTATGTGTGCTGTGCATGTGTGCGTGTACGTGTATGTGTGCGTGTGTGTATGTGTGTGCGGCGTGTGTGTGTGTGTGCATGTGTGTATGTGTGTGCCTGTGTGCGTGTACGTGTACGTGTATGTGTGCGTGTGTGTATGTGTGTGCGTGTGTGTGTGTGTGCGTGTGTATGTGTGTGCGCGTGTGTGTATGTGTGTGCATGTGTGTGTGTGTGTGTGTGTGTGTATGTGTGTGTGTGTGTGTGTGTGTGTGTGCAGTAAACCAAAGAAGCAAGAAGAGTGGGGCTCACAAGCCACTCCGGGTGACTATTGTGTGTCCGGGAGAGAGTGCTTGCCTGAATATATGTGTGTGACCACGTGCATGTAGTACCCACCGTGGCCAGAAGACGGCGACATGCTCCAGAACCGGAGTCGCGGGCTGTTCCGCAAGAGCCGCAAGCGCCTTCAGCCCCAAGGCGACGCCAGTCAATCCTTGGGAACCCAGCTCGGGGAGCAAGGCACATCTTCGTCCTCTGGTGTAGAGATTTCGGGCAACAGCATTTAAATGTCTGTACAGACCACAGTCAAGTGTGGTCAGCCTTCCCACAGTTCCGGGCGTGTCCCCTGGCTTCTCTACCTTTGTAAATTTTATGTCTGTATGTCTGTATGCATGTTTATGTCTGTATGTCTGTATGCATGTTTATGTCTGTATGTCTGTATGCATGTTTATGTCTGTATGCATGTTTATGTCTGTATGCATGTTTATGTCTGTATGCATGTTTATGTCTGTATGCATGTTTATGTCTGTATGTCTGTATGCATGTTTATGTCTGTATGTCTGTATGCATGTTTATGTCTGTATGCATGTTTATGTCTGTATGTATGTTTATGTATGTCTGTATGCATGTTTATGTCTGTATGCATGTTTATGCCTGTATGCATGTTTATGTCTGTATGCATGTTTATGTCTGTATGCATGTTTATGTATGTCTGTATGCATGTTTATGTACGTATGCATGTTTATGCATGTATGCATGTTTATGCCTGTATGCATGTTTATGCATGTATGCATGTTTATGCCTGTATGCATGTTTATGCATGTATGCATGTTTATGCCTGTATGTATGTTTATGTATGCATGTATGCATGTTTATGTCTGTATGCATGTTTATGTATGTATGCATGTTTATGCCTGTATGCATGTTTGTCTGTATGCATGTTTATGTCTGTATGTCTGTATGCATGTTTATGCATGTATGCATGTTTATGTCTGTATGCATGTTTATGCCTGTATGCATGTTTATGCCTGTATGCATGTTTATGTACGTATGCGTGTATGCATGTTTATGTACGTATGCATTTTTATGCATGTATGCATGTTTATGCATGTATGCATGTTTATGCATGTATGCATGTACTTTTGTGGGGTTGGGGCCAGGACCCCGGGCCTTGTGCCGCTTCACAAACACTCCCACTGAACTCTATCCCCAGCCTCAGGTCTGGCTTGTTGGAGCCCAGGACCCACCCAGAACCGAACTCGTGTTTCTCCCTGTGGTCCTCTGGGAATCACGCGGCACCGACTGCGCGTGGCTCCAGGGCCCAAGGCTTAGGTGTCAGTCACGTCCGGAGTGGGCTCGCGAGCCCCATCCCGGACCTTCTGAGCCTCCGGTCCCCCTCCTTCATGCTGGGAGCGCAGGCGTGCACCTGTGCTTTCTAATGACTAATTACGCCCGATTCAGGTGGGGGTGGGGGTGGGGGTCGAACCCCGGCTGCACACGCCCGATTCAGGTGGGGGTGGGGGTGGGGGTCGAACCCCGGGCTGCACGCACACTAGGAAGGTAGGTCCTCTACCGGCTGAGTCAGGCTGACGTCCCTAACCTGCCACAGGGGTTCCTGCCTTTCCGCGCCGCGCCTGTTGCTTTAAAACAAGCCCCGCCCCTTCGCCTCGTCCGGCCCCCTGGGTCACGTGCTGAGGTCGGGCCGCTAGAAGGACCAATTGGAGCCGCCGCAGCGCGGCCCGCGGTCACGGGGGGGGGGGGCCGGAGTGACGTAAGAGCATTTAACCGGGTGGGGGTCAGCTGACAGCTTGCTGCCAGTGACCAGTTCGCGGACGGGGCTCGCGGGGCGCGATGGTGGGGGCCCAGCCGGGGAGACCCTCGCCGGGGCCAGGGGTTCGCGGCGACCCTCCTGCTGCTGCTGCTGCTGGCGGCCCCGAAGGGGTCGGAGGCCCGGGCTCAGGGTGACTTCAGCCTGGTGAGCCCTGCGGAGACCTGCAGGGGTGCCGGGGGGCCCGGCCACTGTCCGCGCGGCACCCCTGCCCCTCCGCCCCCCTTCCTCCCTTGGGCCCCTGACCCCTTCGGGGGTCCTCGCCGGTCCTGAGGGCTCCCTGACCCCCGGCAGCCTCTCCCCAGGACGCCCCTCCCCCTGCTCAGCTCCCGGGCCCCTCGCGGGGACCCCAGCCGAGCCGCCGCCCTGCCTCCGCGCAGGTGCAGCCGCTGGTGACCATGGAGCAGCTGCTGTGGGTGAGCGGGAGGCAGATCGGCGCGGTGGACACGTTCCGCATCCCGCTCATCACCGTCACCCCCCGGGGCTCGCTCCTCGCCTTCGCCGAGGCCAGGAAGAAGTCTGCGTCCGACGAGGGGGCCAAGTTCATCGCCATGCGGAGGTCCACGGACCAGGGTACGGAGGTGTCCTGGTGGAGAGGGGGGCGACGGGCCGTGGGGTGTCTGGAGATGAGGGGTGAGGGATGGGGTGGGGGTGGAGGGTACCAGGGGGGTGGGAGGTCCCAAGGGGTTGGGGGTCCCGGGGCATGGGGGGTCCCAGGGGGGTAGGGGTCCCGGAGGAGGGGGGTCCCAAGGGGTTGGGGTCCCGGGGCATGAGGGGGGGTCCCAAGGGGGGGTGGGGTCTCCCGGGGGTGTGGGGGGTCCCAAGGGGTTGGGGGTCCCCATGGGGGGGGTCCCAGGGGGTGGGGTCTCCCGGGGGGGGGGTCCCCTGGAGGGGTCCCGGGGGTGGGGTCCCAAGGGGTTGAGGGGTCCCTGGGGGTGAGGGGTCCGGGGGTGGAGGGTCCCGGGGGTGGGGTCCCGGAGTAGTAGGGAGGCTCATCACCAATCCCACCGCCCTGAGACAGCAGCACTCAGGCCTGCGTCCCCGAGGAGGACGCGCCCAGGGAACCAACAGGGAACCAACAGGGACCACCGAGGTGTTGGGGGTGAGAATTGCGCAGCTGGGTGGGGTGAGCAGGAAACAAGTCAGAGAAAGACAGGACAGGTTCTGGGGCTCCATCTAGGTCTCTGGGGAGAGGCAGGAAGTGAACAAACGGTTCCGTTTAACTGCTTCCCCCCAGGTAGCACATGGTCCTCTACGGCCTTCATCGTAGACGACGGGGAGGCGTCGGACGGGCTGAATCTGGGGGCCGTGGTGAGCGATGTCGACACAGGCGTGGTGTTCCTCCTCTACACGCTCTGTGCTCACAAGGTCAACTGCCAGGTGGCCTCCACCATGCTGGTGTGGAGCAAGGATGACGGCATTTCCTGGAGCGCCCCACGGAACCTCTCCGAGGAGGTCGGCACGGAGGTGTTTGCCCCCGGACCCGGCTCTGGCATACAGGTTTCTATCCGGGGATGGGGAAGAGGGGCGGGATCCTGGAAGTCAGATTTTCTCTCGCGTGGGATTCCCTGGACGGAGGAGCGTTCTGGAAAGAACACCCTGCTCTGGAGAAGATGAGATGCCACTGGCTTCTCACGTGGAGGTTGTCAACAGATCCCACCTCCGTCTGTGCGGGTAGACGTGGTGGCTGGGTAGACCCGTGCCCGGGGCCTAGCAGCGTCCATGAGCTCAGGCTGGCGCTGGGGTTAATCTCCCAAGGCCGGGTGGGCATTGTGTGCGTGTGTGCGCATGTCCAGGGGGAAGGGCAGTGCCGAGGGCGTAAGAACCAAGCGTGAATCCCAGCAGGCGGATGTCTGCGAGTTCGAGGCCAGCCTGGTCTGCAGAGAGTTCCGGGATAGCCAGAGTCACAACAGGGAAACCCTGTCTCAAAAAAAGGAAACAGGAAAGATGGAGTTGAGAGTGAGCCTTGGCTATGTAGTGAGCTGAAGGCCAGGCTGGGCCGCGTGGGAACCCTGTCACAAGTAAATATTCTAAATTTAGAGAGCGCTATTTTTTCTTTGCTTTCTGAAGGGTGTTATTAACCTAGGGCCTCGTGCGGGCTGAGCAAGAACTCGACCACTGAGCTGAGCTGTTAATATGCTTTTTATTTTGAGTCAGGGCCTCACTAAGTTCCCCGGGGTGGCCTTGAAGGCACTCCGTAGCCCAGGCAAACCTTGAACTTCTGGCCTCGGCCTCCTGAGTAGCTCGGGATCCCAGGCCTGGCACAGCCGAGCGTCTTGTGCCGGCCAAGGGAACCAGAGTGCCCTCGCGCCTGGGAGACGCTAGCTCTGCCTGCCTCCGAGCTCCCCGCCGCCATCCCCGGTGACACCCGCGTCCTCTTCTCAAAGAAACAGCGGGAGCCGCGGAAGGGCCGGCTCATCGTGTGCGGACACGGCTCGCTGGAGCGAGACGGGGTCTTCTGTCTCCTCAGTGATGACCACGGCGCCTCCTGGCACTACGGGACCGGGGTGAACGGCATTCCCTTCGGCCAGCCCAAACGGGAGCACGACTTCAACCCCGACGAGTGCCAGGTGAGGGCAGGTGGGGGCGTGGGCGCTTACCCCAGTCCGGGCGCTAACCTACCTGCCCGGGGCAGTAAACCCCCCACCCGGGCTCTAACTTACCCACCCACTGGGGCGCTTACCCACCCACCCGGACGCTTACCCACTCGCTGAGGCACTAAACCCCCCACCCGGGTACTAACTCCCCCACCCAGGCACTTACCCACCCACGGGGCACTTACCCACCCACCTGGGTACTAACCCACCCACCCGGGTACTAACTCCCCCACCCAGGCACTTACCCACCCACCCGGGCACTTACCCACCCGTCAGGGCGCTTACCCGTCCACCCCCCACCCCCCACCCCGGCCTCCACGCGGTCTCCGAGCCCCTGTCCTCTCCCCTTAGCCCTACGAGCTTCCGGACGGCTCTGTCATCATCAACGCCCGGAACCAGAACAACTACCACTGCCGCTGCAGGATCGTGCTCCGCAGCTACGACGCCTGCGACACCCTGCGGCCCCGGGACGTGACCTTCGACGCTGAGCTGGTGGACCCCGCGGTGGCCGCGGGAGCAGTGGCCACCAGCTCGGGCATTGTCTTCTTCTCCAACCCAGCTCACCCTGAGTTCCGTGAGTGCCTGGGGCGGGGCGCGTGGGGGTGCGTGGGGGCGGGGCGCCTGGGGGTGGGGCGCCTGGGGTGCGTGGGGGCGGGGGCGCGTGGGGGCGGGGCGCCTGGGGTGCGTGGGGGTGCGTGGCGGTGGGGGGGGGCGCGTGGGGGTGCGTGGGGCGCCTGGGGTGCGTGGGGGTGCGTGGCGGTGGGGCGCGTGGGGTGCGTGGGGGCGGGGCGCCTGGGGCGCGTGGGGGTGCGTGGCGGTGGGGGTGGGGTGCGTGGGGGTGGGGCGCCTGGGGTGCATGGGGGGGTGCGTGGCGGTGGGGCGCGTGGGGTGCGTGGCAGTGGGGTGCGTGGGGGCGGGGCGCGTGGTGGGGGCGCGTGTCCTGCGGAGGCCGGCAGAGCCAGACCCACGTCGCCCCCCCCACGCCGCTCTCAGGAGTGAACCTGACCCTGCGCTGGAGCTTCAGCAACGGCACGTCCTGGCAGAAGGAGAGGGTGCAGGTGTGGCCGGGCCCCAGCGGCTACTCGTCCCTGACCACCCTGGAGAACGGCACCAGCGGCCAGGAGCAGGCCCCGCAGCTGTTCGTCCTGTACGAGAAGGGCCTGAGCCAGTACACCGAGAGCATCTCCGTGGTCAAAGTCAGCGTCTACGGGACGCTCTGAGCCCGGGCGCGAGCCCGACCGACTCGCTGGAGCGGCTGCAGACCTGAAACGCTCTTCCTCGGAACTCTGGCCTTTTGCAGAAGCCGGGTCCTCTGCGACAGGGAAATCCGTTATGGCTCAACAGCCCAGCTTCCTCTCAGCCAGGAGGTCCCTCCCTCACCGGAGCCCTTCCTTCTTCCAGAAGGCTGCCCGCCAGTCCCCTCTCCCCAGTACAGTGCAGCTGTTCCTTCCTGGAGAGCTGAACAGATACAACTCAGGGAACTGGGAAGGACGGGGTGCTCCTAGGGCCTGGAGGCAGGAACAGGACCTGAAGAGGATCTCTGGGAGTCCCTAGGGCAGGATGCGTCCTTTCAGAGTAAGGGTATTCGCACGCGCGCGCGCACAGACGCACACACGCACACACACACACACACAAACACCTTCGATTATTTATGAATCAAAATATTTGTAACTTGAAATTTTTAATGAAGGGGAATAAGCGATTGTGGAGTCTGTGGTTCTGTCCACTCACGCCTTCCGGATTGCCTCTGGACACCGGTGAGACGGGAAGGAGGTCAGGAGGGGAACCCGTGCTCTTGATGCCTGGGAAACAGAACCGGGTCCACCAGATCCCACTTTGCCGTCGACGGTCCTGGCTGGTGGTTTCCACGGGCGTCAGCGAGCAAGGGTGGGGGCAGTTGTCGCCGAGCCTGTGGGAAGGGCAGGCTGTGAGGACGGAGGGTAGGTTGGTGTTGCAGTGCGGAGAGAGCAGAGCCCTTCTCCACACGGAAAGGAAACAGCCTAAATGGATGCTAAGCCGTGTGGCTGTGGTGTTGCTGGGCTGCAGACGTGGAAGAGCCCGGGACGCCTAAGACTCTGGGTCCGGTCCCCGAGGAGGGGGTGTTTACGGAGAGGAGGGTCCGTGGACGTCGTGCTGGAGTAGGCTCTCTCCTTCCACGCGGTGGGTCCCAGGATTGCCCTCTGGCTGTCACGGTCGGTGGCAGGTGCCTTTGCCAGCTCAGCCCTTCTCTGGCCAAAAGGCTGAGGGGTGGAGGTCATTTCCGTTTGCTACGGATGGCGGGATCCCGGTCACGCTCATCTGCAGTTAGAGGGGGGGCTTCTCTAAGAACCGTTGAGCTGACTCGTTCCGTCTGATAGAAGAAGTGTAACCCGCTGGAGGCCAGAAGCGCTAGTTCCGTGCGCCGTATCCAGGGCTTGTGATGTGTACCTGGCCCTGGCACAGCGCGTGCGCGCACTCTGACACGCAAATATTTGGATTTTCTAAAAATACTATAGACAGGGTGCCTTTTAATCGCTTTGTTCTAAAGCAGAGATCCTGTTAATGCACCCTAGAAGAGACCAGACTCACGAAGCACCCCGGGCGGGCCTCCAACTCGCCATCCTCCTGCCTCAGTCTCCCCCAAGTGCCGGGCTGGCAGGAGTGTGCCACCACACCTAGCTAATAGATATTTTCGAAACACAGAAGGAGGAGAGATGATGATTACCATGTGTTCGACACGTCCGGTGTAGGTTGAGTCTTTTTGTGTTTGTTTTAAGGTGGGTCTTACCCTATCGCCCAACTGATCCCCGATGCCTGAAATCCTCCTGCCTCAGAAGTAGTAGGACTGTCAGTGTACCCCCTCCGAGGCAGGCCAACATCCACGCCTGTTTGTGTTTTGAATCAAGGTCTCACACCGTAGCCCAGGCTAGCCCGGCGTGCACAGCGACCAACACTTCAGATCCTGCCTCCGTTCCAACCATGCATGGCTCCATCCGTGTTTAACTGTTAATTTGATGTTGCCATGTTTTCTTCTTCTTACCATGTTTTCCCCTCATGCTGTCTTAGAGAGAGAACTTGTGTCTGTTGCAGAGGACCTGGGTTTGACTCCCAGCAGCCGCGTGGTGGCCCGGTACCATCTGTAATCTGTAAATCCAGGGGCTCTGACACCCTCGGCTGACCTCTGTGGGCGCCAGGCATGTCCGTGGTCCACTCACACACATGCAGGCAAAACACGCATACACACAAAACTAAGATATTTTTAAACATTTTAAGATGTTAAAAAAGTGCCTTCCGTCCCCTGGGCTGTCTGTCCCCCAGCGCGTGGGTGGTACAGCACCACAGGATGCGTTCACAAGCAGTCAGTAAACCACATCATCGCGGGAGCCCGGGGAGAGGTCTGAGGCGGGATGATCGGCACCGGCGGTAAGACAGTAACGGGTTGCCGGGTTAGCTCAGGACGGTGCGTGCTTAGCATGCGTGAGGCCCGGGTACATCTGGTCCCTGGGGTGGTTGTGATTCGTACATATTGCTGAAGGCAAGGAAGAGTGGGGACGTGACCTCAGCCTCTGAAGCCGCCAGAACTCACGCACTCCCCTGCTCAGTCCTTTGCTGCTTGTTATTTGACACGGGCCTTTTGCCGTAGCCTGGAACCCCTGTCAGCTTCCTGCTCGACCTCTTGAGTGCCAACATTCACGGGCCCGGCTCCTGCAGCCTGCCCACAACCTTACTTATCAGAAATGATGGGAGAGCCGACGGCGCTTGGCAACGCTGAGTCGCGGCTGGGAGCCCACGTGGCGGAAGGGGGAACGGACTCCTCTGACCTCCACACGTGTGCCCCAACACACACAAAACGGATAAAAAGTGTAACAGTGAATGGGAAGAGATCGCGGGAGAGACTGAGGGAAGATGGTGCCCTCCCGTAATCCCAGCACTCACAAGCAGAGGCAGGAGGATGGTGAATAATTTGAGGCCAGCCTCGTGTATGTAGCAAGTTCCAGGCCAGCCAGGGCTACACAGCAAGATACTCTTCATAGACAGACAGACAGACACAGATAGAATGGTCGAATTTAAAACGTGCATGCACACGCACGCACACGCGCATGCACACATACACAACACTCGCACACGCACACACATACACATGCACGCACGCACGCGCACACATGCAGGCACACATACACATGCACGCATGCACACACTTGCGCACGCACACATACGCACATGCGCACATGCACAACATACACATGCATGCACGCACACACATGCATGCACACGCGCACACATGCTCACGCATGCACACACGCGTACGCACGCACGCACATGCATGCACGCACATGCACGCACACACATGCATGCACGCACATGCATGAACACACATGCATGCACGCACACACGCATACTCACGCACGCACACGCACGCACACACACATGCACGCACACGCACGCACACACATGCATGCACGCACACGCACGCACACACATGCACGCACACACGCATGCACGCACACTCACGCACGCACACGCACGCACACACACATGCACGCACACGCACGCACACACACATGCACGCACACACATGCATGCATGCACACACACGCACACACACATGCACGCACACACGCACACACACCACAGGTAGTAGGAGGAAGGGGAAATGGTTCCAAGATGCTGGCCTGTGAGCCTGGTGACGTAGAAGTTGTGAGCGGTCACGGTGTCGGCGAGGTTTATTTCTGGTTATGTTTGTAATTGTTTTGCGCACCAAGCCCTCGGGTGGCAGACTTACGTACAAGCAGGCGAAGCATCCACTGACCCCAGAGAGCAAAAGATATTTTAAGAAAACCAACAGGCACCTGTAGTGGGGAAACCCACGCAGGCTTTTCATTTCCCCCTTCATGTTCTGGGGAAGGAACCGGAGGACACAGACATTCTAGTCAAGCCCCCCCCCCCATGGGCCCAGTGGGCGAACCGGCCTCCATCTGTTCAGGGTGTAGCAGAAAAGGCAGGATATCTAGGCAATTCTAACGGAAGTCCACACTCTGCGAGATGGACGCTAGCAGTCACGTTTCCCGTGGCCCCGAGTCAGTAAGCCAAGAGCCTCGTGCTGCGACAGAAACCTCGGCCTTGGGGTGGTCTGTCAGGTCCAGAGCAGGAATTCTACGGAGTGGCAGCTTGGCCTCCAGCAAGCCGGCGGCTGATGCTGCAGACACCCTGGAGGTGTTGAGCGGCCCAGCGATCGGAGGCATCCTGGGAAGCGTCACCGCGGGCACAGACTGCCCAGGAAGGAGTTCTGTCTCTGGGGATGAGGCTCCAAAGCTGGTTCCAGTTCCTGCTGAAACCAGAGTCTGAGGCCAGCACCTGGGTGTCAGCAAGGCACTTGGTAAAGGGATTAGGAGGTGCATCCTGGACCTCGTATGCAAAAGGGAACAGGGACTGGATAGCCTGGCCGGCTCAGCAGTGAGCGCATCATAGGGGCTTGGTCTCTGGGTGGCGGTGTTCAGAGAGGGGTTTTTCTAGATGGAAATTATTTTATTTAATGTGCATTGGTGTTTTGCCTGCGTGTATGTCTGCGTGAGGGTGTCAGATCTGAGATTGGAGATAGACAGTTATGAGCTGCCATGTAGATGCTGGGAATTGAACCCAGGTCCTTTGGAAGAGCAGCCAGTTCTGTTAACCGCTGAGCTATCTCTCCAACTCTCCCTCTCCCTCTCCCTCTTCCTCTCCCATCTCTCCCTCTCTTCCTACCTTTCTTTTTCTTTTTTTGAGAGTTTAGATAGGATCTAAACCTAAAACCTGGCCCCACACCTCTAATTCCCTACAGAGCAGAAATCGCCTTAAATTCCTGCTGTGACTAGCCCACTCCTGCCCTATTCTGAAGATCAGACAGGACCCACGTGCTAGGTAAGCACTATATTACTGAGCCATACCTCCAATCTCCTTTTATTTTATTATTTTGTTTTTTTGAGACAGGATCTAGATAAGTTTCCCAGATCGGCTTTGATCGCACTCCGTACCCTAGGACGGCAATACCGCTGGCCTCCCGAACGTCTGTGTGGACAGTCCCACGCCTTCAGGCCTGGTTCTTCGTGCTATTTACTGTCCATCATAAAAAAATAAGGCTAGGCTGGGTGTGTCGTCAGGAGCACACCCATGCTCAAGGCCCTGGATTCCAGCCGAAACACATAAAACATGTTTAAAGTCTTCTTTTTATAGAAGTTCAGCTCTCAGGAGAAAACCCAAACCAGAGGATCACAGGGGTTCCCCGTGTAGTCCTGGAAGGTGCCCCCCAACACCCGGGATCTACCATCCATCCCAAGGCTCTCTGGAGGCCCTCACCCAGTTTGTTATCCTCCGAGGTGTAACTGGAGACAACTGGCAGGCAGCTTTACCTTTGGTGTATTTTTAGCGTTTAATGGTTTAATGATAGGCAACAGACATGCTAGCATGCAACCGTTTCCACTTGGGGTCACCTGACGAGGGACGACGACGTTTAACACTTTAAAGAGTCAGCACGTACTTTAACCCTTGGAATAACTTGTTTCCTTATTCTTTGGGAAATAAAACACAGCCATCAAAAGTCAGCCCTGTGTCAGGGGGAACCCCACCGGCCAAACGAAAGCCACAACAGCGCCTGAAGATAATTATGGGAAAATCTGGCCTGGCCCGAGAGATGCCGCCATGTCTTTGCCAGAACAGCTCCCAACAAGCCCTGTCGGCTGGCGCGGCTCCAAGGTCCCTCAGGTCAAGAAGCTTCTTTTGCTCTTTACGGATGGTTTCCTTTCCAGGCCACTCACGTGGCATTCAGTGACTCTTCCAGTTCATCTGTTCACTGTGTGTTTACTTTAAATATCGCGTTTGCGTTTATTCTTTTGAGAACTCCATACGGTATACGGTGTGTCTTGACCGCCTTCACCCCCTGCTCTAGCCCCAGGGCTCTGTATCTCCCACATCCCCCAGGCCCGGACTTCATCTCAGAGACCAGAAGAAGGCATAGGACCTCCTTGGTCCCTGGTGGACGTCGGTGAGCCTCCGTGTGGGTGCTGGGAATGGAACCCCGGTCCTCCGGAAGATCAGCCACTGAGCCGTCTACCAGTCACCCTCTTTATAAACCAGTGAGTCAGGGTCGGCTGCCCATGCGCCCGTGTTCCTGGGGCCATGCCCTGGGACATGGGAAACCTACCAGGGTAACACCTTTTGGGGTAGATAACACGGTTCAGCAGGTAAAGGCGCTTAACCTGTGAAGCCTGAGACCTGAGTTCAATCCCCAGGACCCCTATGATGAGGAACGAGAACTGACTGCTAGGTTGCCTTCTGACCTCCGTAAGTACCCACGCGCACACGCACGCACGCACGCACACACAAGTGTTAGAGCTGACTCTCCATGCCCCAGCAGCCTCCAGCTCCCCAATAGCTCCTCGGCTAGGTGTGGGGTCTGGTGAGCCACTCCCCTGTGCGTTTAGTTTATTCTAGAATGTCTCTTCACTTTCCTCTGCCCCACACCCCACACCCCACACCCCACACCCCACACCCCTACTGCTGGGCATTGGGCCCTGGACCTCCACATGCTAAGCCCCTCTCTGCCACTAAACTACACCCCTGTTTCCTGCTTTCTCGATTTTTTGTTTTTATTTTTATTTTATTGTTTTGTTTTGTTTTTCGAGACAGGGTTTCTCTGTGTAGCCCGGGCTGTCCCGGAACTCACTCTGTAGACAGGCTGGCCTCCAACTCACTGAGATCCACCTGCCTCTGCCTCTCGAGTGCTGGGATTAAAGGCGTGCGCCATCACCGCCTGGCTCTAATCTCAATTTTTAAAGGTAGGACTATTATTATTATTATTTTATTTTAGATTGTGTGTGTGTGTGAGAGACAGAGATGAGTATGCGCAGGTAAGTTCAGGTGCCCACGGAGGTCAGAGGTCAAAAGCATCAGATCATCCTTTGAAAAGGATCTCACTCTTAACCCAGGCTGGCATAGAGCTTACCATGTAGCTCAGGCTAGCCTTGAATAAAGACACCCCCTTGCCACTCGGTCTCCCAAGTGCAAGGGTTACAGGTGGGGCCAGCACGCCTGGCTGCAGTGCGAGTTTCCCGGCTGTGAAGTCATCTGTTACTGTGGCAGCTGGCCAGCGCCCCTGAGACGGGATTCCCCTGTGTGACGGCTGTTTTCCGTGGGAGCAGCCCATCTGTGCTCCAAGTGAGGTGTGCCTGTGGGAGCTTCAGCTTTTGGGTTTGCCCGGCCCTTTGAGAATCACCAAGCAAAGCTGTGTTTCTAAGCAGGGCATGGTGGCGAGTGCTGAAATCCCGGCTCTCTGGAGTGGAGGCAGAAGTATTAGGAATTTGAGGCCAGTATGCCTTACACAGTGAACTTCAGACCAACCTGGGCACAGGGGATGTTGTATAAATAAGCAAGCCAGAGGCTGGAGAGACAGCTCCGAGAGCAACGGCTGCTCTCACAGAGGACCGGGCTTCCATTCCCATTGCCCACCTCGGTCTGCTCACAACCACCTGTGAGTCCAGTTCTGGGGGCTCTGACGCTCTTTCGGCTTCCACAGGCGCCACACACGCGTGGTGCGTGTAAGCTGACCCAGATGCGCGCACACACACATAGATAAATAGATCTTTAAGAACAAACAAAATGTCATGAGCCCCCCACAAGCTTACATCCCTTACCCCATCGCCTTTTTCGGTTCCCTCGTAATTAGCATCTCAAGCTTGCTGGGAGCACGGCACAAGGTCTTCCAGCCAGCCGCAATGGCGCACGCCTGATGTGGAAGTTTATTCTTAGTAATGTATAAAATGTTTCGTGCGTTGTTGGGCGAGGGGCCGCCCTAGGTCTTGACGATCTGTATGGTCTGCAGGTGTTGGGTTTCTGTGGCGGGGGACGTTTGATTGCTTGTGGTCTGCACCTGAGGAGCTCTGCATCAGTAGAGACACCCGGGCTCAGGCTTCCCCTGTCCAGTACGCTGCTTGCTGGCCTTGACGGCGGCTCCCTCTGAAGGCCCGGCGGGGATCGCGCCAGTGAGGATGCCTCCGTGTCCTCTGCTGAGCTGACACAGGAAGTCCGTCCTCAGGCCCTGTTGCTGTCCTCGGATCATCCTGCGGTGACCTCAGCCAGGAACTGCTTCCCAACACTGGCAGAGCTCTCGGTTTCCTTCCTGGAGGCTGGTGGAGCAGCATGGCAGGTGAAGCCATTTGACGCAGGCCGCAGTCAGCCGGCCCACCCGCCTGGTGTCAGAGGGAGACAGATGGCTGCCGAGACCCCAAGCTTCCCTCCGAGCTGAGGCTGTGAGTGTGGAGTCCGAGCCCCACACCTTCCCACGGAGGGTGTGCGGCAACACGGGCAGCCATCTGCGAAGCGTGAACGGCAAACGGGTGACTGCCAATCAAACCGGAGAGAGGGAGCAGAGACGCCGGAACCCCAGGAAAGGTAAGAGGGGCTGATGCCTGCTAAGCTCACCGCGGAGCGGGTACAGGGGTTTGTTGTGAGGTCTAGAAGGGGTGCAGAGGGTCACCCCATGGGCTGTGCTTCCTGACCTGGCTGAGGACATTGATTACTTACTGTATGACCGTTGGCCACCTAGGTTAATCCTTTAGTTGTCTGTTTTTATTTAATTTTTATTACATTTATTTATTGGCTTTTTGATTTCCGAGACAGGGTATCTCTGTGTAGCCCTGGCTGTCCTGGAACTCACTCTGTAGACCAGGCTGGCCTCGGACTCACAGAGATCCGCCTGCCTCTGGGATCAAAGGTGTGCGCCACCGCCGAGTGAGCTGTTTGTTTTTAAAAGGGAGTTTGGGGAACCAAGTATCATGTAGCCCAGGCTGACCTCAAAAGCACTATGACGCCGCCGATGACAACCTTGAGCTTCTGATTCTCCCCTGAGGACAGGGACACAGTGTGTCACTGTGCCTGGTTTTATGCAGTGCTGGGGATCGGAATGAGGGTTTTCTGCTTGTTAGGCGAGCGGTCTCCCAACTGAGCCACATCCCCGTATTAGTCAGGGTTCTCCAGAGTAACGAAACTTGTAGTAACGAATAGTAGCAAAAGACACCATTCTGGTACCAGGTAATCAGAGCTCTCCGGGTGTTGCTGGAAGTCGCTGGTTGCTGATTGGCCTCGGGAATGATAAGTTATCTTCATTAGCGATATCATAAACCAACACCTTTAACGTGTAAGAATGTTGGCGGGAGGTATTTCTAACGACAACGGTGTCAGCCGTGGGTTTACGTCAGGTATGGGTTATGTCTCCGGAAGCAGCCACCCACAGTGTCCTGTTGTTCACAGGTTTTTCCAAAAATCAAGTTCACACATTCAGAAAGCGGGCTCCCACAGCCCGGGAAGCGGCCCTTCCCCGCAGCGTCGGATCCCGTATTGCCGAAGAGTCTCAGGAAGCACGTATAGATAATCACAGATTGTGTCCACAGAGGTTTCCTTAAGCTAAAGAGTGACTTACCGGGAAACCACCCTACTGTGTCTCTCGAGTGTGGTTTATCACAAACCGCTCCACTACAACGGAGCCACCAATCCGCTGCCTCTCACCGTCGGTGAGTCGGGGTAATCAAACGCGCGTGCCTCCTGAAATCTGTAAAATAGTCTACGCCACGGCCTTCCAGTACTGTCCTAGCTTTCAGGAGAGGGTTCCGTAACGGTAGGCGTTGGCGCAGCTAGGAAGCCACTGGTGCTTTAGTCAGTTGCAGGTGCGGAGAAGCTGGCCACCGTAAGAACAGCCGTCACAATCCCGAGTCCTCTCGTAGACTCTCCTGAGATGGGTCATCTTGCGTCCTTCCGTGAGAACTGGCACCGTATAGACCCGTCTGCTTGGTTTTGTGCTGTCTATCTTTTGGGGAATTTTAAATCATGTTCAGGCTGAAACCGCACGCCATGGGCCTCTTGGGGAAGCCTTAGCTCGGGGCATTCTTTTTGGGTTCCTCTTTGGCTTCTCTGGGGTCTTCCTGGCTGCTTGCTGTTCTACACTCTATCCAGAGGTCGAAACCGAGAGCAGAAGGCGTGTCCCCTGGTATTGCCTTTAGAGAGCAGCTGGATATGGCCCTTTTTTGCTGCACATGGATGGAAATCCTGAGTGGGCAAACTGGCCAAGTGCTGGACTTTGGTAGCAGGACAGCAGGCAGGTGGACAGCCGGACAGCAGGACAGCAGGACAGCAGGCAGGTAGACAGCCAGACAGCAGGACAGCAGGACAGCAGGCAGGTGGACAGCCGGACAGCAGGACAGCAGGCAGGTGGACAGCCAGACAGCAGGATAGCAGGCAGGTGGACAGCAGGACAGCAGGACAGCAGGACAGCAGGCAGGTAGACAGCTTGGCAGCAGGACAGCAGGCAGGTGGACAGCCGGACAGCAGGACAGCAGGCAGGTGGACAGCAGGACAGCAAGACAGCAGGCAGGTAGACAGCTGGGCAGCAGGACAGCAGGACAGCAGGCAGGTAGACAGCTGGGCAGCAGGACAGCAGGACAGCAGGCAGGTGGATAGCAGGACAGCAGGACAGCAGGACAGCAGGCAGGTGGATAGCAGGACAGCAGGACAGCAGGACAGCAGGCAGTGGGGCACGAGTAGCGCCCTCTAGTGCCTCCGTGCTGGAACAGGCCTCCGTAGACCCCTCCACAGAGCCCCCGTGGCAGCTCTAGGGAAGCCTAGAGACTCCTCGGTTCCCACTGTCGCTGGCACTGAAGCTTGTCAGCAGGGCTAGGAGCCCCTAGATCCTGAGCAGAGCCGGCGGTACGGCCATCTTCCTGGGGTGTCTGAGGTCCTCGGCTCTGAGGGCTTGGCAGCGCTTCGGAACTCGCCGGCCATCAGGGTCTGCCGTGTCCCTCCCGGCGTCGGCCCTCTTCCCCCTGCTCTCCTGTCCTGAGCTGCCCTATTTATTCACGGCGTGTACGTGCTCACGTGTGCATGCGGGGGTCGGAGGACGACTTTGGGGAATCAGTGTTTTCCTTCCACCATGTGGGCCCCAGGACCAAGCTCAGTTGTCAAGCTTGCGGCAAGCGCCTCAACCCGCTAAGCCAGCTTGCTCACCAGAGAGCAAGCCTTTTTGCTTTTGCGTTTTGTTTTTAGGTCTGATACAGCTACAAGGGGGTTGAGGGGGGGGATACTCACTAAGCCTGACAGCCCAGCCTTGCCTCTGCGAGGCCATCCCAGCAGCCCCTCTGCGGGGCCACCGGGGAGTGTCCCTGCTTGTCTAAGCTGAAGTAGCATTGGGGTTTTCTGTAGTTCACCGAAGCTTACAAAAGCAGAAACCCCGGCCCAGGGGGCTCGCTCCATGGGCGAGAGCACAGGCTGCTCTCCCAGGGGCCCTGGCTCTGATTCCCAGCATCCACGTGGCTGTCACAACCGTCTGTCACTCCAGAGGATCCATCACCTTCTGGCCTCTCCAGGCACCAGGCAGGAAGATGGTGCCAGACATACGAGCAGCCAAAACACCATGCGCATGAAATAACTTTTTCAAAAAATGGCAC
Organism: Cricetomys ansorgei; assembly: GCA_026225945.1. Classification (NCBI taxonomy): domain Eukaryota; kingdom Metazoa; phylum Chordata; class Mammalia; order Rodentia; family Nesomyidae; genus Cricetomys; species Cricetomys ansorgei. Next base: position 308,403 of record JAMJFZ010001225.1, read on the forward strand.
AAACTGTTTCAAACAGCCCGACTGGGGACACACCTTCAGGGTCTGCAGCAAACCAGCTGAGACGTGCAGCTCTCTCAAGGCAGAGTGGTCTGGCTGCTGGCTAGCTGACAGGCAGCCAGAGTCCCGCGTCTGCGGACTGGGGAGTCAGAATGGTATGTTCTGTCCTGCACCTTCTTCTGTTAGTTACAGGAAAATGACCGTCGGACACACTTGTGGTCAGAATGTGAATTAAATAAATAAATAAACAAACAAAACAAAAAACCCAGGTGGTCATGGGGCACGCCTTTAATCCCAGCACTCGGGAGGCAGAGGCAGGCAGCTCTGTGAGTCCGAGGCCAGCCTGGTCTACAGAGTGAGTTCCAGGACAGCCAGGGCTACACAGAGAAACCTTATCTTGAAATTAAAAAAAAAAGAAAGTGATTGCCATTGATAGTGATATCTGAGATTTAATTGTGTAAGCAATCAACACCTGGGCTGGGCTCGGAGGCACACAGCTTTGTTCCCGGCTCTTTTGAGAGAGTTGTAAGTTCAAAGCCAGTCTGGTCTGCACACATGGCTACATAGTGAGACCCTGACCCATGACCCAGAGAGGCCATCGGTTTCCTACTGTCCCCCACAGCCATGGGTCGCCAGCCTCTCCACCCCTGGTGGGGGCTCAGGGTATTTCTTCACCCTGGTGGAACGGAAGAGTTGACCCACTCAGACCCTGACAGAGAAGGTGTGTTCCTGGGACTTGGCTTTGATAGTGTTGGTTACACAGTGCATTTCACCATCACCGAGGGCCAAAGGGCCTGGTTCTGCCTCACGCCTCTGACATTTATTGTTGGCTTCAAGGTGCATAAGCCTCCAAGGCTTTCTTGATCCTGGAAAATGTCAAGCAAGGTTCCTTCCGACTCATTAGATTTTCCAGCCTGGTCACACGAGACCAGAGCCTATGTCAGGCTTTCCACTTCCTGGGAGAGGCCCCGCCTTTGTCTACTGTGACAGAGCTCTAACCTACAGGAACTCTGCTATGGCCCAGAAAGCAGATATATTGATGACACCTCTCTCTCTCTGAGCTTCCCTCTTAGAGGGTGGAGGAGCTAGAGAGATGTCAAAGGGGTTCAGTGGTGAGTGTGAGCTTTGTATGCATAAGGCTGTGGGTTCAGTTCCTAGCACAGCAGAGGAGGAGGGAGAAGGGAGGAATGGAGAGAGGGAGGGAGAGAGGAAGGGAGAGAGGGAGAAGGGAGGAATGGAGAGAGGGAGGGAGAGAGGAAGGGAGAGAGGGAGAAGGGAGGAATGGAGGGAGGGAGAGAGGAAGGGAGAGAGGGAGAAGGGAGGAATGGAAGGAGGGAGGGAGAGAGGAAGGGAGAGAGGGAGAAGGGAGGAATGGAGAGAGGAATGGAAAGAGGGAGAGAGGAAGGGAGGGAAGGAGGGAGAAAAGGAGGAAAGGAAGGAAGGGAGGGAGGAAGGGAGAGAGGGAGGAAGGGAGAGAGGGAGAAGGGAGGAATGGAGGAATGGAGGGAGAGAGGGAGGGAGAGAGGGAGAAGGGAGGAAAGGAAGGAAGGGAGGGAGGAAGGGAGAGTGAGAGAGAGGGGGGCAGAGTATAGTGGCAATTTCCTTTAATCCTAGCACTGGGGAGGCAGAGGCAGGTGGATCTCTGTGAGTTTGAGACCAGCTTGGTCTACAGAGTGAGTTCCAGGACGATCAGGACTATGTAGAGAAACCCTGTCTCAAAAAAATCAAGAAAGAAAAAGAAAGAAAAGTGTGTGTGTGTGTTGTTCACACAAGCCCTTTGCAAAAGTGACATGAATCTGGCTTGTTTATACAAGAAACCTTTTGCCAGATGTGATGACACACCTTCAACCGTAGCACTCAGGAGGAAGAAGGAAGCAGGCCTTTGTGGGTTCGAGGCCAGCCTGGGAGATGGACTGTTTGTATTTATGAGTCTGTGTGTGCACGGCACACCACATGAGTGTGGTGCCCCAGGAGCCCAGATGAGACCGTTAGACACCTTGCCGGAGTTACGGGGGATGTGACAGTCTGCCTGACGTAAGGTGGGAGGCACGGGTGCCTAGGGGTGCTGAAGCTCCACAGCGCAGCCACTGCGAGCTCCTGAGAAACTGGATGTGGTGTGTGAGCTCAGTGGATTCTAGTGGCTCTAGCTGAGCTCCTGGCAGGGCAGAGGTGTTGAAGTTTATTTCCAGTTATGCTCACGTAACTTTAAAACAATCGGCTTGTACTCTGTTGGGGGAAGGGCTGCCTAGGCCTTGGCGGTCTGCTCTACCTGCAGGTGCTGGCTCGATGCACATCTGTGATTCAGATGTTTGCTTCCACAACCTGCACCTGCTCACGGCTCCCTGGCAGAGCCATTGTGGGTCAGGTAGCGTGTACTCTGTGATCTCCATGTGAGAAGCAAAGCTGCTGTGGAGGAATTCTGGTAGTCCCTCTCCCACAGTCTCTGGCAACAAGGAGAGAACACTCCCCTTGGGCTTTGAGCTCCCCCACCGTAAAGGTGACACAGCTCGGCTGCTGTAGGGTTGTGGGATGAGACTAAGCTACAGGTTTCCTTCGTTATACAGATAGGCCTTTGGATGAGGAGCGGAGCTTTGGTATCAGTGAAACCATCTGAGATCAGACAAAGGAATTCCACTCTCCGGGATGGCGCCTGCCATGATGCTCTGTTCCATCTGCTGAGGTCTGGCAGGTGCATATCCTTGCTGAGTTCACACAGTAGCCATCGGCTATACAGAGGCATCATATGGAGGACTGACCAGCATGAGAACTTCAGGGATGAGGCCTGGGGAGGCTTAGTGTCTGCCTGGGTTCCAGCCTGCTCCAGCAGACTGCCTCCAGGGGAACTCTGCATGAGAGGGTGGCGTGGGAAGCTACAGTTTCTGTGATTACTTCTGCTGTGCGAGTAAAGGGCGGGGGGATGAGAGAGGGTATCGGAGCACATGTCTTTTTAAGTCACCTTCTCCTCATTAGAGGAGACGGGGTGGGGTGGGGGGCGACTCCCGGACGGGAATGACTGGACAATGATCTCAATTTAGCAGAAGTGGCTTGTATGCCTTTGAGGACTGGAGGCTTTTTGTTTTATTTAGCTATTCACTTACTTATTTTCATACAAGTTCTCGCTGTGCAGCCCCGGCTGTCCTGGAACTCTCTGTGTAGACCAGGCTGGCCTTGAACTCACGGAGATCTGCCTGCTTCTGCCTCCTGGTACTGGATCCAAGACATGTGTCACCACACCAGAGTGGTTTTTTTTTTGGCAAAATCTGATGTAGAACTAGCTATAGATCCGAAGATGGTCTTGAACTTCTGACCCCCCTGCCTATACCTCCCAAGTGCTGAGATTATAAGCACACCCCTGGTTTTATCTGTGCTGTGGCCCTGGAGCTTTGTGCATGCCGGGCGAGCACTCTTCAACTGAGCTGCACCCCAAACCCCATGCGACTGTAGCTTCATCTTATCCCTCACGCCCAAACTGGCACCAGAAAGGAGGTCTGACCACCCCAGGGTGGGCGCTGTTTGGATCATGGAAGGAAGAGAAAGGAATGCAAAAAAGACTTTTGTAGGAATGAATGATTGACCAATAGGCTCTGTAAGTGACTGTCTGAGAAGACCGTCGCTCATACCTAAATACAGCCTCTGCGCTAAGCCTTTTGGCAAGTTTTCCGCGAGAGGAGGTACCCTTGTTCACCCATCCTCGAGGCCGACTACATACCCGAGAGCGGCTACATTGGTCAAAGCTCAGTATTCTGTATGCCTTTAGGATCTTTCTACTTTTTAAATTTTACTTTATTTGAATGTTTTGCCTGCGTGTGTGTCTCTGCATCACACGCGTTCCTTGCGCCAGAGGACAGAAGGTGTTGGATCCCCTGAAACTAGAGCTATGGACGACTGTATGCCATCATACATACATATGGGAAACAAACCCGGGTCTTCTGCAAGAGCAGCCAGCAGTCTTAACCGCTGAGCCATCTCTCCAGCCCCTACCGCCAGAATCTTAGTCATCCGTGTCCCCGAGATATTGTAACCTCAAGTATTATGGTGATTACATACAGCGCAGACACCCATCAGCCTAAAAAATTCAAAGTTTTGGCAGGGTGAAATTCGAACCACTTTTAGAGTCAGCGGTAGGCAGATCTCTGTGGGTTCAAGGTTAAATAGTCTGGTTAAAATGTGCTTGCCAGGCCAGGCAGTCTGCAGAGTGAGACTAGATAGACAGATAGATGATAGATAGATACATAGATACACAGATAGAAGGCACCAAGATAGGTAGATAGGTAGGTAGGTAGGTAGGTAGGTAGGTATATGGAGCAAGCATGCATGTTCCTCTAGATGGCCCGGTTTAATACATTACTGTCTTTAATTCCAGTCCAGGGGATCTGACACCCTCTTCTGGCCTCTATGGGCAATGCATGCCTGTGGTCCACATGCTGGCAAGTATGTGGTTTTTGAGACCAGGTCGGTATCTCTAACTGCCTTGAACTCAGATTCCCCCTGCTTCTGCCTCCTGAGTGCTGAGATTAAAGGTGTGTGCCACCTCAACTGGTTTTAAGTGTTTATGTGTGTGTGTGTCTCTCAACCTCCACAGGGATTCTGACCCACTGGTTGAGAGCCATTGAGATAGGGTTATCTTCTGTCCCAACCGGCCTCAGTCTATGTAACTGAGGATGGCCCTTAACTCCTGATCCTCCTGTCTCTACTTCACAAACCTTGGGATGTGGTGGTTCTCAACCTGCCTAATGCTGTGGCCTTTAATACAGGGTTGTTGTGACAACCCCAAACTGTGATTTTGGTAGTTACGAACTGTATACGTAGATGGTCTGAAATGACTCCTGTGAGAAGGGCCCTTTGACCCCCAACCCACTGCTGCTTTAACCTTTACTTGGTGTTGGACAGAGATCAACCCAAACACATCTGAGTTAAGAGTGCCCTGTGGTTCAGGCTGGAATTGCAGGTGTACCTCTAACACCGTGCCCGGAGGCCAGGGATTTACAGCTGCTGTCTTCAACTGCATGCCAGTTTTTTCTTGAAACCCTGCATGGCTGATTGCTGGGAGGTTCCCATGTAGCCGTGACCTTTAGTACCTGACCCTTCTGCCTCCAAGTGCTAGGGTTGCAGTCTGTCGTGATCTGGCCTACTTGGTGTCAGGACAAAGCATCTGACACTCTAGGCAGGCATTCTACTGAGCCACCCATCCTGCCCATCATCCTATTGAAGGCTCTGCACACTAATGGCAACTCCCCAGGTAGGTACCCTAGCTACCCGGATGTTTCCAGATACCACACAGGAAACATACATGAGGGGCAGGGACAACTCCCATACCCTTTTCCTGAAGACTGGGGAAGACCCCCAGTGCCTCCATGTCACCTTCTACCTTGTACAGGATGTACCTCTGTAGACCTAGTGTGCGCGGGAGGAGAGACAGACTGGTGATGGCTTAGCACTTCAACCTACCCTTATTCCTGGCAGGTAGATCTATTTGCTAAATGCTGACCAGACCTTGGGCTAAAACTGAGGTCACCGGGACCTGTGCCAACACCCATCATAGCCTCAACAGGGTTTACCGTACTTGCTCAGTTTGGGCAGAACGTCCCACCCAGCTGTACAGAGCATGTCTTGGTCTCTTGCATGAGAGCAGCCCACAGCTGTGATCATCACCAGATACCTTTTACCAACATAGATCGTCTCATGCCACCCCACCTGTCAAATATGTCAGAGTCAATTAAATGCTTTGAAGAATTTTATTAGAATCTTTCAGAGAGAATCAGATACCTTCTAAGATAAAACACACTGTATAAATATTTCAAGGGGGAGATCATTACATTGCCCAAATGGGCCTTGAACTCATTGGTGTTCTGGCTCAATCTGGGTAAACATGAATACAGGTAGCAGGCACACGTGGTTCTGACAGCTGCTGACACCCCAGCTGTCAGGATCAGCCCAACTCCAGCCAGCCTTTGTAGCAGCAGAATCCTGAAGTACCAGAAGAGAACGTGTTTCAGAACTGTGTGGAAGAGACAGATAAACATGAAGCTGGGGGGCCACCATAGTGCCTTGACCTTAACAGAGGATCAGGTGGACTCCAAGACCCTCAGGAAAGCTCAGACTAGTGCCACAAGGTCACCATTACCACCTAGAATCTGGGAAGCCGTGAGAAACCCACTGTGCTCTTAAGCCCCACAGGCATGCCTATGGTCACAAGGAATATAGAAGCCAGTGAGCAGCACTGCTGTGGCCCCTGCTGCAGTTCCTTCCCCGAACTCCCCTCATGGACCCTAAGCCAAACAAACCCTTTAAACTCCTCCCCCAAGTTGTCTCCAACAGCTGTGGCAGCTTATTACAGCAATAAAGCAAACACATACTCACCAGAGCAGCAGGACCTGCTCTCCACTAGACACCCGTGGGGCAGGCACAGTCACCTAGGCACTCCGGCCGTGCCAGTCATGTCTGATGAGGGACCCCACCTCAGGCTGGTTCCTCGGGTTATCGCACAATCGAGGTGAAGGGACCTGGCCCCGTATGTAGTCTTCAGAGGTCACTCTAGAGAAAGAGAAGTCAGCGACAAGCAGGAGCTTGGTCAGTCGCTCAGTAGCAGAGCCAGCATCTCAAGGGGGTCCAGCGCACCCAGAATGAGAATTCAGGTTCCCCAAACGAGTCAGATTTATAGTTGACATCAGGACCAGTGTCAGAGACTCTAGTCTGTGAAATCATCACTCCCAGTTTGGGGAGACCCGAATCCGGGGCAGCAATCTCCTCCGTGCACCCCATCATTCCCAGTACTCAGATCTCTGAGTGAGTTTGAGGTCAACCTGGACTACGGAGTTCTAAGACCGCCAGGGACACACAACTCCACTCCGAAGCCAAGCACTCTGGGTGAGAGCAAGATCTTTTTCAGGGCATCCTGAATTTTGAAAACCCGTTTTAAAAAAACGAAAACCCCACCACACCAAACCCCCTGTGACCCACAGTCTAAGGACAAACTGGCACACGAAAACGAAACGTAAGGGAACTACAAAAAGCTAAGATGAGCCATGGCGGCTCGAGATCAGTCCCAGCCGTCGTAAATCTTTAATAAGGTGGCCACGACAGCACGCACGCACGGGATCTAGGCTAAGTTAGCAGCCCACGAGACCTTAGTAAGAAAACCAGGGATCTCGGCCGACCAATACTGACCTCTCTTCGAGGGAAAGCAGCCAGTCTGGGTCCTCAGCCCCCTAGCAGGGAAAGAGGAAAAGCAGTCATTGCAGGCCAGCGGAGCCCGGAGCCCGGGTCGGCGCAGACCCCAACGAAGGGATCAGCAGTCAGCGCGCTGCGGTGATGGCGTCAGCGAGACACTCAGCGTCACCAGAGATCATCATTACCGTCGTTCCCCCGGAACCAGCCGCCCCAGACCCCGCCGCCGGCAGCGCCGCGCCCTTACCGCCATCGCGCCGCCGGGTCCCGCGGGCTGGCGAGGGTCAGGAGCCTGCGGAGAGAGGCGAGCGTGGGTCAGCACCGGGCCAGGGGCTGCGGCCGGCCTCCCCCACCCGGGCCGGGTCACCGTGGGTCAGCACCGGGCCAGGAGCTGCGGCCGGACCCCCCCACCCGGGCCGGGTCACCGTGGGTCAGCACCGGGCCAGGAGCTGCGGCCGGACCCCCCACCCGGGCCGGGTCACCGAGGGTCAGCACCGGGCCCACGGGCTACGGCCCGCCACCCCCACCCGGGCCGGGTCACCGAGGGTCAGCACCGGGCCAGGGGCTGCGGCCGGCCTCCCCCACCCGGGCCGGGTCACCGTGGGTCAGCACCGGGCCCGGGGCTGCGGCCGGCCTCCCCCACCCGGGCCGGGTCACCGTGGGTCAGCACCGGGCCCGGGGCTGCGGCCGGCCTCCCCCACCCGGGCCGGGTCACCGTGGGTCAGCACCGGGCCAGGGGCTGCGGCCCGCCTCCCCCACCCGGGCCGGGTCACCGAGGGTCAGCACCGGGCCCGGGGCTACGGCCCGCCACCCCCACCCGGGCCGGGTCACCGAGGGTAAGCACCGGGCCCGGGGCTGCGGCCCGCCTCCCCCACCCGGGCCGGGTCACCGAGGGTCAGCACCGGGCCCGGGGCTACGGCCCGCCACCCCCACCCGGGCCGGGTCACCGAGGGTCAGCACCGGGCCCGGGGCTACGGCCCGCCCCCACCCGGGCCTCCCCCACCCGGGCCGGGTCACCGAGGGTCAGCACCGGGCCCGGGGCTACGGCCCGCCACCCCCACCCGGGCCGGGTCAGCCCGAGGGTCGCGTCACGGAGACATCAGACACCCTAGCACACCCCACGCGGGCCATCACGCCCGGCCCCGGTACCTGCTGCGCCGGGCCCGCGGGCTCCCGGGAGCGGCGGGCGGCGCCGTCGACCGCAGGCTGCATCGCACAGCAGAGCCCCGCGCGGAAAGGCCGGGCGCCCGCCGCCTCCGCTATTTATAGCCGCGCCGGGCCGGGGTCCTGCCGGGCATAGGCGGCCTCGCATAGTGCCTGACCCGACCGCGCCGACACGGAGGAGCCTCGTGGAGCTGCGTCTCTCGCTCTTCTGGGTACAGAGTCGCGTAGCACCCGGGAATTTTGATAAACTACCAAACCAAAGAAAGTAATTTAAAAAAAAAAAAAGGAATCAGGCGGCCTAGACAGCCAAGGTGGGGTGAAGACCCAGGAGAGCCTGCGGAGTGGGTGGGCTCCCTGGCTGCGCCTAGCCTGTGGTCTGACTGTGATTCTGCGCCCTGCGTCCGATCCAGCCTCCCCCAGGGTACTCACGTCACCTCCATCGGACAGGAAAAATCTGAATTTGCATTCTTTTTGAATGCAAGGGGAGACCCTTGGAGGCCAAGAGGGTCTCGAACCAAGAGAGCGAGTAACCAAAATGACTGGAATTATATGGGTAGGGGGCTGGAGAGTTCAGGGTAGAGGACAGGGTATGCAAGCCAGGAGGACCCTGTGAAAAGTAGGGGCAGAAGGATGCTGGGAGAACCGAGCGGCCAGGTTCACTTGGATATGCTCAACAGGATCTTAGCTATCAGATCGTGAGTTTGAGACATAATGCTTTTTATTTAAAGAAAAAAAAAAGCTTTATTATGTAAAAAATCCGCGCGCGCGCGCACACACACACACACACACACACACACACACACACACCGTATTCCTGGCTGATCTGGAACTCGCTATGTAGCCAGGATGGGTTCCAACCATACCTAGAATTACAGGCAGGTCCCACTACCATATCTGGACCTTTGTCACCGTATGTGTACGTGTGTGCATCGCATGTGTGGGCGAAGGCCAGCCAGAAGGCTTCGGATCCCCTGGATACAGAGTTGTGAACCACCTGCTCTGGGTACCAGGGTTCTCTGGAAGGGACGGTAGTGAGCGCTCCTAACCACCGAGCCGTTCTCCAGCCCCCTTTGTCATTTGTTTGAGACAGCAGTTCTGTACCGCAGCAGTCAAGGCTCCTGCCTCCGTTTCCGAAATGCCTGAATTCCATGTGTGAGCCACTTTGGGCTGCTCTACCTTCATTTTAAAAAATACTTTAGTCCCAGCATTCAGGAGACAGAAGCAGGCAACTTCTGAGAAAGACCAGGCCAGCATGGTCTACAGAGTGGATTCCAGGACAGTCAGGACTACACAGAGAAATCTGTCTTGTAAAACCAAGACAAAATGAAAATACATTTTAATATATTTCTTTGTTTATTTCAAGGCATGGTCTCACTATGCAGCCCTGGCTGGCCTGGAACTCCCTACGTAGGCCAGACTGGCTTCAAACCCAAGAGGTTGACCTGCCTCTGCCTCTCTGGTGCTGGGATTAAAGGAGAGCTGTGCTGCCTTTAATCAGTTTCCTTTTTGAGACACAGTGACCATGAGAATAAAATTTGGGCTTGTGGGGCTGGAAAGATGGCTTAGTGATTTCAAGCACTAGCTGATCTTGCAGAGGACCTGGGTTCAATCCCCAGCACCCATATGGTGGCTCACAACTGTCTGTGTTGGACCTTAGAGATCCAAACTGGGACCCCCAGGGCCCAAACCGGAAAGCCGCACCCCCACAGAGACTCACAGACTGGATATCGATGCAAATAGCAAGAGGATTTATTCCAGTATACTGGGGCCGTTCTAACACGCTGGATAGAAGCGGCCCCGAGGGGCAGAAAACAAGCCTTTTTATTTACTGTCCAAGTGGTTGCTAGGGGGCTGTACAGTTGCTAGGCACAGACCAAGTTGGTGCAGGTGATTGGCCCCCAAATTGCTTTTCCCATTTTGATAGGTAGGGGCCAGTTAACCTTTAGACTGATTGGCGCTAGCATACAGCAAGGTCACAGGCTCCTAAAAAGAATACATGCTCAAGGTTCCGGGCAACTGGGTGGTGGGCATTCTTTAGCCCAAGGCCATGGCCCGTCTACGAGGGGGAAGGGGAGCTTTCTAGCCCAAGGCCGTCTCGTTTGTCTAAGAAAAGGTTTTTTCTTTAACTCTGGGAGCTCTCCAGGGTCACGGTGCACCTGGCTTGGGCCTATACAATTTTGGTGCTCTTAGAAGCCTGACTAAAGTTTCTTAGGCCTGGGCGAGGGTCCCGACCCCCACATGTGTAGCTCCAGTTGCAGGGGATTTGACACCATCTTCAGGCCTCTGAGGACACCAGACATGCATATGACCCACATACATACATGCAGGCAAAACATGCATGAACATAAAATAAAAGTGTTGGAGCTGGGCATGGTAGTACACTTGTACTAGCATTTGAGGGGCTAGGGAAGAATCGCTCCTTCCCAGCATGGCCAGGCTGTGCTCTATAAAGTGCCAGGGCCAGCCTGGCAAGTCGGAAAGTACCTGGATGGAGAGTGGGACTGAAGGGCCTTATGAGGAGAGGAGGAAGAGAGACAGTAGCGAAGGGAACAGACCAGACACACAGCATCATTGAGCTCAGATGGAATGGAACTAACGTTTAATTTTTCTCTCAATTTTTACACCCCTTCCCTCAAGGGGCTACAGCAGTTACAGGAGTTACAAAGATATGATCACAGAGAATGCAGCATATCAGTCACATGAGAGAAACATCTCCTTCGTTAGTTAATCCTAAACTTTGGGACTTCCCTTAAGATGTTTACCCTGGGAGGTAACCTGTCCCAGGGAAGCTAATTGTTTACCCAGGGAAGTAGCTTCTCTAGGTGGGGTTAGATGCCCATCTAGGACAATAGTCTCACATGATGAAGCTGAATGTTCAGCCGGAGAAGGGACACTCCTTGGGATAACCTTCACTTCCCCGGAACCAGCCTCTCTCGGGCAGTTATAATATTTTGTGACTCAGTTATGCTCAAAAGATCTCCCAGTAATGGAATTAGGCAATATTAGCCCCAGGCTCACAGCAGAGTCTAGGCCCAGAGTCTGAAGGGCTCACCACCATAGAGCTCAAGGCCTGTCTGAGATACAGAGGAAGACTCTGACTCAGAAACGAGATGACAAACAAAACTTGGAAGGCCACTGTGCACACACGAAGCACATTTGCTGCTCTCTTCTCCATTTTTCCATCTGCCTCCCTCCCTTAAGTTTGCAACCTTCCATCAAAAATCCCCTCTTAGCCGGGCGGTGGTGGCACACGCCTCTAATCCCAGCATTTGGGAGACAGGCAGGCAGATTTCTGTGAGTTTGAGGCCAGCCAGGGCTGCACAGTGAGATGCTGCCTCAAATAGCTAATAGAACAATTTAAGAATCCTGTAGTAATTATTTGTTGGATACATTCCTCAGTTCCTAGAGCCCCGAGTCCCACCAGAGGTAATGAAGGAAGAGACTGTGAACATGTACAGGCCAGAGATACTCTGACATGGCTTAGTAATAAGCCACTTCTCCAATGAGCAGTTCACGAACATAATTGCCTTGGCCTCAGGGATTCTCTTCTGACCTATTAAACCATTGCTGAAGGCTCCTTTACCCAGGATGGCCTTAAGTTTGCTATGTGTGACCATCCTGGGATTACAGGTGGCTGACACCTTACCCAGCTGAGTGGAGCAGGGGACTGAATTTAGGGCCTCGGGCAGCTAGGCAGGCTTTCTGCCATTGAGCAGAAACTACATCATGCTCCCCAGCGCGGGAAGGGTGCCATTACACCACTACACCAAGAATCCAAAGGCTTCAGACGGAACCGCTTCCCCCCTACTTTCTGCCCGCTTGTTCTGGCTGTGAGTTGTCTACTCTGTCACCAGCTTACTGCCTGGGAAAAGGCTCGGGAAGTGTGACGTTAGAGTTGGTGTGATGTTACGCGCCTATAATCCCAGCATTTGAGAGGCAGAAGCCCAGCCTGTTCTAAATAGCCACTTGTGGGCCAGCCAGGGCTACGCAGAAAGATCAAGCCACAAGCAAAACAAAAACCAAGGAAAGGGCAGACCGTGGCTGGCGGCAGGCGTACAACCTCCGCTAGTGTGGACCACGGTGTGGACCGAGATGGCGAGTTCAAGGCCAAGCTGAGCGCCGCAGGAAGTCCAGGTGTAGCCTCGGGGACTGCGCGCGTGGAGAAGGCGGGTGGATCTCGGAGTCTGCAGCCAGCCAGGGCTGCACTGCGCCTGTCTGTGGTTCCGTGATGGAGCCCTTGTCAGACGCGCGGTGCTCTGGATTCAGCCGAGAGGGAAGAGCTCAGAGCTGTCAGCTCCACGGTGCCTCCCACCGCTGACCCCAACTGTCTACAAAACCACGCCTACTTCCCCACCAAGAGCATCAAAGTGACGACTCCCAGCTTTTATCTTCTGCCCAACACGTTGAAAACCCACACTTAAATTCTAGCAAGAATCTCTAAATGCCTTCTCTGGCCATCACAAAACTAGAGAATCCACATAAACACAGAATCCAACATACATGCAACAAACAACAAAATGCCGGGTTGTAACGTTTTATTTTGAATAAGGTCTAAACTCCTCCCCCCTCGGTAGTGTTGCAATTAAAACAATGTCCACAAGGCGGCAGTATCGACCCGTCTGCAGGCAGAAACCTGCCGTCTTTACGGTGCGAATTAAACGGGAAGGACGGAAGGTTTATACCACGAAACCATAATCAGGACAAGCCAGATAATAAAACTTTAACCACAAAAGACTAAAGTTAGCCAATGCACAGTGCAAAGTACCTGAAAGCCAGTTTGTCTTAAAGACAGGTGTAGTGCAAGAAAAGGGACTTCCACTGCGGCTGCTCCGCGGCGGGACCGAACCTGGGACTAAGTCAGTCCCTGGACATCAGGACCAGGTTGTCCCAGGCCCCTAAACAGGTACAAAATCCTGAAAACCCTTTAAATTGTATCCATCATTAGGCATAAGAACAGAACACCCCCCACAACTGTTAAGAAAAAAATGCTATATACAATCTGGCAGTGGTAATTTGGATATAAAGAACATACACGTACAAAATACACAAAGTGAATTCAACTACCTTATAAAAGGCTGTAGCTGCAGAATGAACTCGGGGCAGGCGCAGGCCCAGCCTGACACTGCCCAGTGCGCAGCGCTCCCCTCCACACCATCAGTCCAGTCCCGACGCCCCGAGAGCAGGAGGGGCCCCTAGTCCACCTCCTCGATGGTGGGCCGGGCCTGGAGCCCCCAGCCCCGGGCACACCATGTGCTCGACGTCCCCCGGGCTCAGCCGGCCCTGGTTGTGGGTGATGGTGACCACGGGGGCCTCGCCCGTGCTCTTGGCAGCAGCTGTAATGTTCAGGATGGCGGCCAGGCCTCTGTGAGCTTTAGGTCCACGTGGGTTGGGTGGACCAGGAACTCCCTCCTGACCCACCCTTCCATGGCCCAGTCCCTAAGGTCAGGTCTGACCAAGCTTCCAACTTCTCCTCCTTGTCTTCCAGAAACGGGAATGGAGGGCAAGCCCTGTAACCATGACACACCTGAACGTAGCTCATAGAACCTTCTGGTTGTTAAACGTGGAGTCTGACTAAACTTGCTGTTCCAGAGCAGACTTGAGGGGAGGGGGGAGTCCAGGGGGGATAGTTTGTTAAGAACTATTCCTGAGAATAATGCCAAGGCAGTTCCTTCCAGGCCAGACACTTCCTCTGGGCCCAGTCAGCGCTAAAAGCAAGAAGCCTGACAGACATGGACAGACAGGCAAGGGGCGGGGCCGTGCCCTCCTTCCCTTGCTGCGATTTTATAATTTAAGTTTTTTTATCTTACGTGTGTGGACACTTTGCATGCGGCCCTGTCTATGTGCCCGGTGCCTGCAGAGGCCAGATGGTTGTGAGCCACCATCCGGGTGCTGAGAATTGGACTTGGGTCCTCTGGAAAAGCAGCCAGTGTTTGTGTAACCGCTGAGCCGTCTCTCCAGCCCCTTCCCTTGCTGCTTAGAGTTGCTCTGGATTGTTTTTTAGACAGGGTCTTCTTCTGCAGGCCATGTGAGCCTTAAACGCTCAGCAATCCCCCGTTTCAGCCTTGCAAGGTCTGGGATTATGTCTGTGTCACTTCTGTGCGGCTCCCGGGGCTCCTCCTCCTCCCTCCCTGCATCCTCATGGACTGGGGTGTCTGTGTGTAGCCCAGCCTCATCTCGAACAGGGACCCTCCTGCCTCCACCCTCTCAGTGCTCAGTACAGGCACGAACCACACCCAGCTCTAACTTATCAGACCGAAGCAACGGAAAGTTCTGTGACTTTTGTGATGCCGAGCCTGGGTGGCAGGAGGTGAGAAAACAGTTCTCAGAAACAAAGGAGCCGAGCTTCTGGGTAGCCACCCCTCCTGCCTGGCCCCCCACCCCCACCCCCACCCCCACGCCCAGCTTCCCTCTGCACAAACCTATCCATCAGTGTATGGAGGTGTGTAGAGATGGTAACCGCTCCAGTTAGGTGTTGGAGCGATGACACGCCAAGACCAACAGCAACTTGGGGAGGAAAGGGTTTATTCAGCTCACACTTCCACATCACAGTCCATCACTGAAGGAAGTCAGGACAGGAACTCAAGCAGGGCAGGAACCTGGAGGCAGGAGCTGATGCAGAGGACATGGAGGGGTGCTGCTCACTGGCTTGCTCCCCATGGCTTGCTCAGCCTGCTTTCTTGTAGAACCCAGGACACCAGCCCAGGGGTGCCACCGCCCACAGTGGGCTGGGACCTCCCCCATCAGTCACTAATGAAGGAAATACCTTATATCTAGACCTTATGGGGTGCCCTCTCTGTTGAGGTTCCCTCCTTTCGGATGACCCTAGCTTGAGTCAAATTGACATAAAACCAGCAGGACGGTATCCTGTGTCCTGGGTGACAAGGGGTTCAAGCTAACTCTCCCACCTCACCTCAGAGCCCACCCCTCCCTAGGAGACCCCCTCCAGTTCTGGATGCTGGATTTGCTTTTCAACTCCCTCAGCTTCTTGACACAAGCAGAAACCTATTTATTTGCTCTTTTTGTTCGTTTCATTTTGGAGACAGGATTTCACTATGGAGATCCGACTGGCCTTGAACTCACAGAGATCTTCCCTGAGTACTGACTGGGACTGAAGGTGTCACTTAAAGGCAGTCATGTGGGAAGGAGGAATTGAGCCTGGGTCCTCTGGAAGAGCAGTCAGTGTTCTTAATGACTGAGTCACCTCTCCTGCAGCGCCCACACATACACCCAATATCTAACTTTATCGTCGCTGATATTACACACGGTCTGTTTAGGGTTACACAAACAGGTAACTGATCTAAGACCTAGCGAAGGGAGCTTTGCAGGTTCTGAGGTGCTCCCTCCCAGACCCCACCCAAAGACCAATTTTCAGCACAAAGAGATCTTTTATTGAACAGGAAGAATGAAGGTGGCCGCTCCTGAGTTGTACAGAAACAGCAGAGAAAACATGGCTGCTGTGCTTTTCTTCAAGACAGGGTTTCTCTGTTGTAGCCCTGGCTGTCCTGGAACTCACGCTGTAGAGCAGGCTGGCCTCAAGCTCACAGAGATCCGCCTGCCTCTGCCTCCTGAGCGCTGGGATTAAAGGCGTGTGCCACCACTGCCGGGCTTCAGTAAGTGTTCTTAACTGCTAAGCCAACTCTCCAGCCCCTCAACATACTCCTGTCATTGGTCCTAGAGCTGACTGATTTGTTCTGCTGGGTTGACTTGGCAGCAAGCCCCCCAGGATCCTTCTCTCTCTGCCTCCCCAGCGCTGGGGTCACAAGTGCACGTCACTGTGTTCAGATCTGGGTCTGTAAAGATATCAAGCAGGATTTGTTACCAAGATCAGCAGAACCCTTAACCCTTGAACCCAAAGCAGCCTGTCACAGATTAGAAGCAGCGACCACAGGTAGGGACTGCTCACCCGGGCCAGGGTGCCTGGGAACTAGATGACATCTGTCCTGGCAGGTGTAATGGCACATTTCTGCAGGCCCAGTACTCAAGAAGGTGGAGACAGCGTGACAGTTCAAGGCAAACCTAGTCTACTTGAAACCCTGTCTCAAAACCAAAAAAAAAAAAAGACAAAATAATTTTGTTGGGAAACGGAACGTACAAAAATCTGAGTACTTTGCCTTTAGCAGGCTAATCGTTCACAGTGAACGCAGAGCATGCACGCCCTCTGTGAGCTCTCCTTTCTTCCTTTGCAAGGACTGTCGACAGCTTAAAGATACCGGGAAGTAAGCTGGCGGAAGGACGGTCAGGAGTTCAAGGTCATTTTTGGATACACAGAGTGTTTGAGGCGAACCTGAGCTGCAAGAAACCCAGGCCCAAAAAACAAAAGCCGCGTGGCACGATGGCGCGTGCCCGTGATCTCAGAACTTGGGTGGCAGAGGCAGGAGGATTGCTGCGAGTTAAACGTCAAGTTGGCCTAGGTAGTAAAAGTGTCACGTCAGCTGGATATACCCTGTAAGGCCCTGGCTGAATAAAGCAAAGGACAGCCAGACTTATTTCCTTTGGGAACAAATTTACTGAGAGACAAATAACCATCCACACGGGAAGGAGAAAGGTGGTGTGTGGCTAATAAATAGCAGACATCCAAATTCTTCAATGGTTTCGGAGAGGGGCCTGTTTTCCTAAAGGTCCATTTCAGGATCACAGACTCGAGGGTGGGGGCGTGGAAAGATGGAGTTCTCCATCGCAATGCCAGAGGGTGGACGGGGACTTAGGTGGGCGTCGGGTCAGCTCAAGAGTCACAGTGATGTTTGGAGGCGAATCCAATGCACCTGGAGGCACCCCGGCACCCGGTTCCAGAGAAGGCTAATCTACTTCCTCGATGGTGGGGCCTGTGGCAGCCCTGTTGGGTGTGTACCCGGGTGCGCAGGTGGGCCCGGTGCATCCCGCCTGGTAGAGCTTTGTGATGACCGGGTTGCACATGTTCTCCAGCTCCTTTCTCTTGTGATCGAACTCCTCCTTCTCGGCCAGCTGGTTGGCCTCCAGCCAGGACAGGACCTCGTTACATTTATCCAGTATCTTCTTCTTATCAGAGTCGGTTAGCTTGTCCTTCAGCCCTTCGTCGCTGACGGCGCTCTTCATGTTGAAAGCGTAGGATTCCAAAGCGTTCTTGGCGGCGATCTTCTCCCTCTGGCCCTCGTCCTCGGCCTTGTAGCGCTCCGCCTCCTGCACCATGCGCTCGATCTCCTCCTTGCTCAGCCGGCCCTTGTCGTTGGTGATGGTGATCTTGTTGGCCTTGCCCGTGCTCTTGTCCATGGCTGTGACGTTGAGAATTCCGTTGGCGTCGATGTCGAAGGTCACCTCGATCTGCGGCACGCCCCTGGGTGCGGGAGGTATCCCAGTCAGGTCGAAGCGGCCCAGCAGGTTGTTGTCGCGCGTCATGGCGCGCTCGCCCTCGTACACCTGGATCAGCACGCCGGGCTGGTTGTCCGAGTAGGTGGTGAAGATCTGCGTCTGCTTCGTGGGGATGGTGGAGTTGCGCTTGATCAGGACAGTCATCACGCCGCCCGCCGTCTCCAGCCCCAGCGACAGGGGCGCCACGTCCAGCAGCAGCAGGTCCTGAACTTTTTCAGACTTGTCACCCATTAAGATAGCCGCCTGCACCGCAGCCCCGTAGGCCACCGCCTCATCGGGATTGATGCTCTTGTTGAGATCCCGCCCGTTAAAGTAGTCCTGCAGCAGCTTCTGCACCTTGGGGATGCGCGTCGAGCCGCCCACCAGCACAATGTCATGGATCTTAGCCTTGTCCATCTTGGCGTCCCGGAGAGATTTTTCCACGGGCTCCAGGGTGCCTCTGAACAGGTCCGCGCACAGCTCCTCGAACCGGGCTCTGGTGATGGACGTGTAGAAGTCCACGCCCTCGAACAGCGAGTCGATCTCCAGGTTGGCCTGCGTGCTGGACGACAGCGTGCGCTTGGCGCGCTCGCACGCCGTGCGCAGGCGCCGCACCGCGCGCTTGTTCTGGCTGATGTCCTTCTTGTGCTTGCGCTTGAACTCCTCCACGAAGTGGCTCACCAGCCGGTTGTCGAAGTCCTCCCCGCCCAGGTGCGTGTCGCCCGCCGTGGCCTTCACCTCGAAGATGCCGTCGTCGATGGTCAGGATGGACACGTCGAACGTGCCGCCGCCCAGGTCGAAGATGAGCACGTTGCGCTCTCCGTGACTTCCTTTATCCAAGCCGTAGGCGATGGCCGCCGCCGTGGGCTCGTTGATGATGCGCAGCACGTTCAGTCCCGCGATCACGCCCGCGTCCTTCGTGGCCTGGCGTTGAGAGTCGTTGAAATAGGCCGGCACGGTGATCACCGCGTTGGTGACGTTGTGGCCCAGGAAGGCCTCGGCCGTCTCCTTCATCTTCGTCAGCACCATGGACGAGATCTCCTCCGGGTAGAAGGCTTTCTTTTCCCCTTTGTAGGACACCATCACCTTGGGCTTGCCCGCCTCGTTGATCACTTGAAATGGCCACAGCTTCATATCAGACTGCACAACGGGATCATTAAACTTCCTGCCAATTAGACGTTTGGCGTCAAAAACTGTGTTCTGGGGGTTCATGGCCACCTGGTTCTTGGCTGCGTCCCCGATGAGCCGCTCCGTGTCGGTGAAGGCCACGTAGCTGGGGGTCGTGCGGTTGCCCTGGTCGTTGGCGATGATCTCCACCTTGCCGTGCTGGAACACGCCCACGCACGAGTACGTGGTGCCCAGGTCGATGCCTATGGCCATCCCTTTATTAGCAGCCATGGTTTTACGGGGCCTGTGGAGAAATAAGACGATGAGTTACCTTATAAACCTAAGCTACTTATTGATCCGTCAGTTTTCCTCTTTCGAGACATTTTTTTTCTTATTTTAGATTCCGTGTATGCAAGTCTGTTTGTGTGGGTACACGCACATGAGCGCAGGTACCTGTGGTGGTCAGATGCAGACTGGGATCTGATGCCCTTGGCGTTACAGTTGTAAACTACCCAACGTGGTTGGGTGTTAGGAACCAAATCCAGCCCCTCTGCAAGAACAGGTGCGCCCTAGGAGGTCAGGAGAGGACATAAGAACCTCTGAGATGAGTCACAGACAATTGTGAGCTGCCACGTGGGTGCTGGGAATTGAACCTGGGACCTCTGGAAGAGCAGTTAAGAGTGCTGTTAACTGCTGAGCCATCTCTCCAGCTTTTTTTTTTTTTTTTTTTTTCAGCGTCTCACTCTGTAGTCCAGGATAGCCTGGATATCCCAGGCTAGTTCCAAACATGCATCTCCCCTTCAGCCGTCCAAATGCTGGGGTTACAGACATGAGCCGCCACACAAGGCTGCTTTTCTTTGCAACCGCTGTCTGCGCTGTCTCGTACATCCTACGATTCCTTGTTCTCTCTTCTCATAAGAGAAAGCAAGCCAACGAGAGACAGATGCAGGAAGCCCGCAGCTTTAGAAGCCCTCTCGTGCTAATAGTTTACACACGGGAGTTTGCCACTTTGAAAAATATCAAATATTGTCATGCCTACTCTGCTTACCCTTCACTGTCTTTGTTTGAAATTATCTCTGGGGTTGGATCTGGGTGCTGGGGACTGAACTTAGGGCCTTGGGGATGCCAGGCAAAGGCTGTTCCACCGAGCTACACAGCCCGAAGCAGTTACACGTTCACTGTACTTTTGTCTCAGAGCGCAGCCCCTGAGACCCTCGTACAGCCCCCAAAGCTCCCATATGTCTGCTTCCGGATCGCCTCCCAGAGATTCTGTCATCTACCAGATGCCGCACAGTAGGACAGGCCGGCCAAGTACGGATACAATGCAGGGGGCACTTTTCGCGGCCACCTTCGCTCCCTGTTCAGTCTGAACCTTGCCCCAGTAGCCGCGATTAAAATCTTTAATAATAGTGAACCTTTGCCTATGTCCATTTTGAAATCAGACTCACATAAGAGGAATTCTTTCTAAAGTGGGTCTCATGTCTTCTGAGCCCAGGGGGCGTGGCAGTCCTCTTCCTCAGCCTGCCACGCAGCTGGGAGTAGGGAGCTGTGCTAACCACGCATGAGCGTCTTGTGGATTTTGTCTCTGTGGATTCTACTCTCCGTATCCTATATAACGGGAGCCACACAACACGTATCTTCTCGTGACTGGCCTTACTTCACGCAGCATAATGTCCCTAATTCTCGTCCACGAGCTTGCGTGTTTCGGTACTTCTAAGACCGAACAGTGTCCATTCTATGCGTCTCCCAGCCTTCTCTCCACGGACACTGGGTGGCTTCCACCTCTTGGCTACCGTGAGAAACGCTACTGTTGGCGTAGGTTCACACACATCCGGTCTGGGCTTCATGGCAAAGTGCTTCCACGACGCACGCAAACAGTCTTCTCGGCTACTCCAAGGGTGGAAGGAAAGGGGTTCTCCGTTCTCCATCCCTCACAGCGCCTGAATCGACTGCAGTGTTCCCGTGAGAGTGATCTGCTTTGCTGTGGGACTATCCTGGCTACCTGTCTCCTAAGTTGTGTTCTGAACTCCTTAAAGAGATATCAGGGACCCAAGAGACGGCAGTCGAGTGTGCTTCCTGCTCTCCCAGAGAGCCTGATCTCAGTTCACCTTGGGCAGCTCACAGCCGCTGGCTGTCGCTCCAGCTCCAGGAGACGAGACTTCTAGTCTCCCCCAAGGCACTCACACTGAAGACACAGACACACACACAGGTAGTAGCCTTCCTTCAGACGTGGCTGCTTTCCTTAGCAACCTAGATGGAGTGACTTAGCTCAATCTAAAGATGGCTGCTAGGACCCCCACAACAAACTTTTTTACAACAAGGGTCTCACTGCTAGCTCAGGCAATGCCCGTCTCCATCCCTGAGAGCTGGGATTAGAGGCTTGAGCCACCGCCACACCACCCAGTCAACCTCTCTGAGAAGTAGGGCGTGACAGGCGGTTTTCCATGTTTCTAACCCAACTCCCTCCCCGCTGTAGCCATCCAGCCTCAGCCTCCTGAGCTCTGCGGCCAGGGACATGCATCTCTATGTCCAGTTTCTATCCCCTCTTGACTGTAACTCCTGTCTTCGGGTGCCCACAACATATTCACAAAGGTCTCAGGGCGTCCCTGCTGCTGATCCGGCGCCCAGACCGAGTCCACCTGTGTTCCTCAAGAGACACCCTTTATCCTGGTTGCCCCCACCCCACCACCCCCAGAAGGAAGACAACTGGGGTCTGCGTGTGGAGGGACACACCGGTGATCCCGGCCCCCGAGACGCGGGGGCCCAGGGATGGCGGGTTCCACACCGCACCTAGCCCTTGTCCGTCGGTCAGTCACACCTAAGAACGTCCTGGCCCCTTTTCAAGATAGCCGACGGCGACACACAGCCTTCCGGCCCGTTCCAACCTGAGCCTTGGCGGCTCACCTGTTATCTCTCCGCTTTCGCTCCAGTTTGGAAAACTTGAGGTTGTTGAGCCCCTACGAATGGGGAGCTCCAGAAACATCCAAACTGCGCAGCCGGGGTCCCCCCACCCCCCACCCCGCCCCTCCCGGCAACTTTGAGCCTCTTCTGGGACAGATCCTCTGATTCCTAAATTAGTCCATGAGGTCAGAGGCAGCGCGGCCATTGTAACGCGGCCGGAGGGGATCACGTCAGCAGACACGCCCCCGGGCCTCTGGGTGGGGGGATCACCCAGGAGGAGGAGGAGGGGGAGTCGCAGCCCTCTCTCCTCGACCCCCCAAATCAGAACGGAACCAGCGCGCAATCCCACCATCCCGAAAATCACAACCAACTGCTCCACAACAACGACCTAGCCGGGACCGCTGGGTCAATCCCACCGAGGCCGCGGAAATGCGTCGCCATGGCAACAGTGTTACCAGCCCGTCCGTCCGGTCCCTCACCCCCTCCGCCCTCCCCCTCAGGAACCCCAGGAGCCCCTGGAGAGTTCTGCGCGGATTACTCAAACGGGGCGGGGAAGCTCCGCTAGGGACCAAACTGCTGGAGGATTCCGGTCCCGCGGTCGCCTCCGGCTCGCTGATTGGCCAGCGGAGAGGGGGCGGGGCCGAGGGCGGCCGGCTGGGCACCAGGCTCCAGACACAGCCTGCAGACCAAGCAGCATCCCGGGTGGTGCTCCCTGCAGCGGAGAGAAGTCTTCCGGACCGTCGTCCCGGACCGGACCGGACCGGCCTTCCCGATCGGACCGACAGGACCCCGAGCATCCTCGGCCAGGACCGTCGGCCCGACCGGCCTGACCCGAGCATCCTCGGCCCCAGAGACAGGACCGTCGGCCCGCACCGGCCTGACCCGAGCATCCTCGGCCCCAGCGACAGGACCGACCGAACCCCGAGCATCCTCGGCCCCAGCGAGCGCGGCCTCCCCGAAGCGCAGCGCGCAGCCCCCGGCGGCAGAGCCATGGCCAGGAGCACGGCGATCCGCATCGACCTGGGCACCACGAACTCGTGCGTGGGCGTGTTCCAGCACGGCAAGGTGGAGATCATCGCCAACGACCAGGGCAACCGCACGACCCCCAGCTACGTGGCCTTCACCGACATGGAGCGGCTGATGGGGGACGCGGCCGAGAACCAGGTCGCCGTGAACCCGCGGAACACCGTGTTCGACGCCAAGCGGCTGATCGGCCGCAAGTTCGGCGCCGCGGTGGTGCAGGCGGACATGAAGCACTGGCCCTTCCAGGTGGTGAGCGAGGGCGGCAGGCCCAGGTGCGGGCGAGCTACAGGGGCGACAGCCGCTCGTTCTACCCGGAGGAGATCTCGTCCATGGTGCCAGGGGCGCGCGCTGAGCGACGCGGTGATCACGGTGCCGGCCTACTTCAATGACTCTCAACGCCAGGCCACGAAGGACGCGGGCGTGATCGCGGGGCTGAACGTGCTGCGCATCATCAACGAGCCCACGGCGGCGGCACGTTCGACGTGTCCATCCTGACCATCGACGACGGCGTCTTCGAGGTGAAGGCCACGGCGGGCGACACGCACCTGGGCGGGGAGGACTTCGACAACCGGCTGGTGAGCCACTTCGTGGAGGAGTTCAAGCGCAAGCACAAGAAGGACATCAGCCAGAACAAGCGCGCGGTGCGGCGCCTGCGCACGGCGTGCGAGCGCGCCAAGCGCACGCTGTCGTCCAGCACGCAGGCCAATCTGGAGATGGACTCGCTGTTGGAGGGCGTGGACGTCTACACGTCCATCACGCGGGCGCGCTTTGAGGAGCTGGGCACGCTGGGGCCCGTGGGGCCCGTGGAGCCCGTGGAGCAGGCCCTGCGCGACGCCAAGCTGGACAGGCGCAGGTGCACGAGCTGGTGCTGGCGGGCGGCTCGACGCGCATCCCCAAGGTGCAGAAGCTGCTGCAGGGCTTCTTCGGCGGGTGCGAGCTGAACACGAGCATCAACCCGGACGGGGCGGTGGCCTACGGGGCGGCGGTGCAGGCGGGGGACAGGTCGGAGAGGGTGCGGACCTGCTGCTGCTGGACGCGGCGCCGCTGTCGCCGGGGCTGGAGACGGCGGGCGGCGTGATGACGGCGCTGGTCCCGCGCAACGCCACCATCCCCGCGAAGCAGACGCAGACCTTCACCACCCACGCGGACACCCAGCCCGGCCTGCTGGTCCAGGTGTTCGAGGGCGAGCGGGCCGTGACGCGCGACAGCAACCTGCCGGGCCGCTTGGAGCTGCGCTGCGCGGCCTCCCGCCGGCGCCGCGGGGCGTGCCGCAGATCGGGGTGACCTTCCACATCGCCGCCGACGGCATCCTGAACGTCACGGCCGCCGACAGGAGCACGGGCGAGGCCCGCGGGGTCACCATCACCAACGACGAGGGCCGGCTGAGCCGGGGGGAGGTCGAGCGCATGGTGCGCCCGGGGCTGGGGGCTCCGGGCAGGGCCCACCATCGAGGAGGTGGACTAGGGGCCCCTCCTGCTCTCGGGGCGTCGGGACTGGACCGGTGATGTGGAGGGGAGCGCTGCGCACTGGGCAGCGTCGGGGCTGCGCCTGCGCCCAGTTCATTCTGTAGTTGTGTTGGCCTTAGGGAGCAGTCTTTGCTTTTTCCTCTGTTGAATAGCTCGTGTTCTGCACGGTCGTGTAAGTTAGTATTTGTAGGGTGTCTTTTTTTTCTTTTTTTCTCACTGTCTGCTTTGTTTCCCTTGCTCGTTTTGCAAGACTACAAAGTTGGAGGTTTGCTGTTTAACTTAATGTTGTGTTTATCTGTCTTGGGCCTGCAATAAGAGAAAGTCAAAGAATCTTTTTGGTGTTTTGTTTTCTTGCTTTTTTTGTTATTAAGAAATATGTTGCCAGGTGTGGGCACAAGCCTTTATCACTGTTGGTTTGAGGCCAGCCTGGTCTATAGAGTGAGTTTCAGGACAACCAGGGGTATGTATGAGACTCTGTCTCAAGAGAGAGAGAGAGAGAGAGGGAGAGAGAGAGGCGAAATATGTAAAGAAGACACCGGTAGATGGAGGTTGGTTGTCTTTGGGCTCTGCCCTACTGTACCACTGAGGTACAGACAGTGAAGTTGGTTCCTCCTGGAGGTCAGGTTTGTGTTGTAGAAGGCTAAGACCAAACTTCTTTTCTCCGTGTTTATATTCTTCTTGTGTTTGCGGTTTTGTTGCTGAACCGTTGGATCTGTTTTTCCGGTTGGTAGGTTTCAAGGCGAATTCACACTGCCAGACTTTTGTTTCTTTTTTTACTTATCCATACTCAACTCAGGTCATTTTTACAGGTTATTTGAAAATAAACCAGAATAACTTGCCGTATCTCGTGTGCCTCTTGTGTTTTGAGGTCAGGAGGAGCTGCGTGTGTCTCTTACAGTTTCGTCTACAATTAAGTAATGTTTCATCTCAAGACAGGGGGCCTGGAGAGCCATGTGAACATTGGCATTGTGACCTACTTGTGTGAGGAAAGCTAAATCCTCACCTGGTCAGAGCAAGCAAAAGCACTTCTGAGGCTGAAACATACCCAGCGCAGGAAGTCCTGGGGTAATTCTCATGGAGATAGGGGATGGGTGGTCCAAAAGAAGCCCTGGGGTTTGGGGTTTGGGCCTGGGGGCCCAGAAGTCAGGCACTTGTTGGGGTGGTGAGGATGGGGACCCCGTAAGGATGACCTCAGGAGAGTTCACTTAGTATACACTGGTATAGTAAGAGGTAGAGGGCTGACATGAAATAATCAGAGACGTTGTGGGTGATGTTCCTTACACAGTGCAAATGGCAGCAGACTGCGGGTACCATCCCTAGACTTCATCTTTTAATTAAATGTACTTACGTATGAGGGGGTTTACACACACCAAGGCTCACATCCAGGGTCAGAGGAACCAGTGTGGGGCACGAACACGCCAAGGCTCACATCCAGGGTCAGAGGAACCAGTGTGGGGCACGAACACGCCAAGGCTCACATCCAGGGTCAGAGGAACCAGTGTCAGGCAGGAACATGCCAAGGCTCACATCCAGGGTCAGAGGAACCAGTGTCAGGCAGGAACATGCCAAGGCTCATATCCAGGGTCAGAGGACCACTGTGGAAGTGCTCCCTGTTCACCCTTTGGGTAGGTCCTGGGGATAGGACTCAAGCCTGCAGGCGTGGCAGCAAGCACTTTTACTACTGAGGCATCTCATTGGCCCTTCCTCCTGATTTTTGAAGTTAAGGCTGAGTTAGTTAGGCCTCACTAGCCAACTGAGATTATGTGCAACTTTTTTCCTTTTATTATTTTTTAACCTGCTTGAAACAAGGCTTTGGAGCCCAGGCTGGCTTGGAGCTCAATATGTAGTCCAGTCTGGTTTGAGTTTGAGGACTCTTACTGCCTCCGCCGTAAGTGCCGGGTCGTAGCCTCGATTACTATACCACGCCTACCTTAGGGCTTGTGGGATTGGTTTTTTAGCTTTGTCTGTGGTGCTGGGGTTTGAGGCCAGCTCTCCCTGTGGTCTATATTCTCCAGCCCACAAGTTTATTTTACTTGGTGTGCCTGAATCACACCCAGAGCCCACAGATGCAGATCCTACGCCCAGGTTGCTGTTTCTTGTTGAGCGTTTTGGTTTTTGAGATGGTTTCTCTTAAGTCCCAGGCTGGGCCGCCCCATTGCCTCCCCTGACACCTCATTCTTTACTTTAAAAGGGAGTGTTAAGGGCGGGAGAATTAGCTTGGTGGTGAAAGCTACAGGTTTACCAACCAGCTCTGGGGTGAGTTCCCAGCTCCAGAGGGGGCAGAAATGGGACTGCTGGGTTGAAGCTTGGGTTAACAGGTATTTCTGAAAGAAACCTGGAAGAGAAATTACATTTGTGGTTTTAAAATAAAAGTGTGTGTGTGTGTGTGTGTGTAAGAGAGAGAGAGAGAGAGAGAGAGTGTGTGTGTTTGGGTACTTGTGTGTGCAGGTCAGAGGATAACTTTGGGGAGTCAGTGCTCCACCCCTGTGGGCTCTGGAGTATTGAACTCAGGTAGTCTGGCTCACGGGCAAGTACTTTTACCTACGGAGCCATCTTGCTGGATCGCCTTGCCACCTACATTTTAAGAATTCCAGTGAACACACTGGGGGTGTCACCTGACAGTAAGTGCCTCAATATCAGAAGGCCCTCAACAGAGTAGACGCTGTCCTGGGGCCTTTCATGTGTTGTTGCTTCATTAATCCTCCCTGGGCTGACAGACCTGTGTCAGCTTGACACAGTCATCAGCGAGCAGGGAACCTTTAAGAAAATGTTCCATGAGATCAGGCTGTGGGCCAGCCTCTAGGGCATCTTCTTAATTAGTGATTGATGGGGGAGGGACTAGCTCATTATGGTGGTCCCGCCCCTGGGCTGGTGGTCCTGAGTTCTGTAAGAAAGGCCCAGGCTCAGAGTTTTCACGGGAGGCCCATACCTCAAGAACAGACAACACAAAACATTCCTCAGCAAGACAGATGCTTCCCTCTGTGTCGACATGATCCCACACGTGTGTCCCACCAATACAACCTAGCAACTTCCCATTTAATTACTATTAGAAACAACACCCCACCCCCACCCCCAGCAGAGCCATTCCTTCTCTGGGAACTTGCCTGCTGAGGCTTTCCTGTTTTATTAAATTCTCCATTTTTATCAGCTCTTGTGAACTCCTTCACAGCTGGAGGTTTCCAGCTTGTTAATGCTGTTCCCAGAACATCCAAAGTGATATTTGGAGATGAACCATTTGAAAATATTTCAGAGCTGCAGAGATGGCTCAGCAGCTAGGGAGCATTTGTTGCTCTTCCACAGAACCCAGATCCTATTCCCAGCACCCACAAAGTGGCTCACGGCAAGCTACAGCTCCAGTCCTAGGGCATCTGAAGCCCTCCACCTCTGCCTCCTTTTGTTTTTCCAGACAGGGTTTCTCTATTGTTAACTCTGGCTGTCCTGGAACTCACTCTGTAGACCAGGCTGGCCTCGAACTCAGAGATCTGCCTGCCTCTGCCTCCTGAGTGCTGAGATTAAAGCCTGCCCCACCACTGCCAGGATCGAAGGCCTCTTCTTACTAGGCAGAAGTAACACATAGGCTAATACATCCATACACGTAAGTTTTTTGTTTTTAAATACCATGTCTGTCACTGAGCCAGACTGTTGTCTTTACAGACAAGTCCCTTTGCAAAAAAAAGAAAGAAAAGAATATGAACACTATTGTGCTGCTCATTCGTAGGTTTGCTTGTAACGTGTACGCTCTGAATTCAAACCCCAGACACCCCGGCCCCCAAGTGCCACAAAAGGCTGAAATCCAGAGAAACTGGGTAGAACCTTGGATCAGAACCGGGTGTGTTCCGCTCCGCTCACACTTCTCCCCACGCGCACACCACCAACCGGTGTGTCGGTGTGTCTCGCTATGCGGCCCCGCTGGCCGCCAGCTGAGGATGCCCGGGTCTCCGTCTCTCCGGGGCTCCGGAGGGCGCGCCCCCGCCCCCGCCCCCGCCCCCGCCCAGCTCCGGCAGCAGTTTAAATGTCACCCCTCAGGGGGCACAGAACCCCCGCGTCCTCGAGCTTGCCAACCGCTCCCGATGGGCAGCGCCCGGGACGAGCCGACCGCGCCGCGCACGCAGGGGGCGCAACCACAAACCCCAGCCCGGGGCCGCGCTTCCCCGCGGGCTCGGCGGCGCGGCCCGCGCGTGCGCGGGAGGGAGCGGCGCCGGGAGGAAGTGGGAGACAGGAAGGCCCGCCCCCTCCCCGCCGGGCGGTCAGAGCCGGGTCCCGCCGCGCGCTCTCGGTCCCGCGTTTCCCGCGGCTCTCCCCGCGCGCGCCTGCGTGATCCTGCCCTTCCCCACGCGCGGGGTCGCGCTCGGGCTCCCGCCCGGCCTCCGGCCCGCAGCCGCCGGGCCTCCCGTCCGCGGCCCGGGCCGCAGCGCGTGGCGCCAGCACCATGGTGGGTACCGTGACGTCACAAGGCAGCGCCGGCCCGCGGGCGGTTCGAACCGAGCGGGCCCGCGGGCCGGGCCGGGCGTTCTGCAGCCCGCGTGCACGCGCCTCGGTCGGGGGTGCTGTTAGGGACGGGTGCGTGGCTTTTGGGGGGAAACTGCCTGGAAGTTCCAGAGAGAGCCAGGGGCGCCGCGGGAGCGCGGGAAGCCGGCCTTGCGCCTCCCCGCCGCGGCTCGGGTGGGGCGCGGGCTGCCTTCCGCGGGGGGAACCGTGCAGGTGCCCGCGGGCGTGGAGGGGCGCGAGGCGGTCACTGTGGCCCCGCGAACCACGGAATCTGCAACAGTGTTGTGGGCGGAGGTTTTGAGACCTGAGTCGGTGGGGACTCAGACTGGTGATTTAAAACACTGGCTCGGGGTTCCGCCTCCCTGTCCCTTTCCTAGATAAACGATCACACCGGTGCCCCCTCCGTCCTTTTCAATAGCTCTTCTACTCCTTTTTCAAGTCCCTTGTGGGCAAGGATGTGGTCGTGGAGCTCAAGAATGACCTGAGGTAGGTGTTTACTGCAGCGCGTTGGTGGGAGGTGGGGGCGGCCGAGGTTCTGAACGGCGCTCTCTCTCTCTCTCTCTCTCTATATATATATATATATATATATATACATTTTTTTTTCCTTCGAAGTTATTTGAAAGCAGGTGGGCCAAACACAAAAGAAATAAATAGCTGTGCCTGAAGTGTCTAGATCAGTTTAAGCTTGAGCCTGGTATCTTGGCAGATGCCTGTAATCCCAACACGTAAGAAGCAGAAGCAAGCAGATCCCTGTGAGTTCAAGGCCAGAGTGGTCTGCATAGGTCCAAGCCAGCCCTCACCCCTAGCCCCGCAAATCTTGAGATTGTGTGGTGCCTTGGGAAATACAAAGCGATGGCTGGGTATTAGAGATAATGTAAGAAGACGCAGACGCTATACGAAGTGAGTTAATCTGTTATACAGGTACATAAATATATATGTCCTGTGCTTTCACAAGTATACTAAATAAACTCGATCTTTTTTGTACTCTTGGAAAAATATACCAAGGTATTTGTAGCCCTGTTTGTAACAGCCGAAAAGCTCAACCGATTTAAATATCTAGCATTAACCCATCGAGATGTAAGAGGTAAATTAAAACTCCGCTGGGAGTTCTTCCATAATAAAACCTGTTAACGTAGGAACGAGATGTATTGGAAGGGAAAGCAGTTGGATACAGCGCACACAGCTTAGTGTCCCTTCTGTACGGCTTCCGCCTCCTCCAATCGATTGCTCTTATCAGGACTTGGCTAAGTGCGTATCACTGGAGAGGTGTTTCTGGGCCCTTTTAGTCATAGCATCCATCTGTTTCAGTAGCTAGTTGGGAAGTTAGTTGGGCAGCAGTGTGTTCTTCTTGATGTGGTCCTGGGAACTGAACCCGGTACTTTATGCCTGCCCAACAAGCGCTGCACCAGCTGAACTTCATCGCCAGCTCTCACATACTGTATTATCTCCTGTGTCTTTCTTTTAATTTTTATTTGTAGGCTCTTGAAACCTTTGGGCACACATCAGTGTTTGGGAACCTTGAGTCTAAGGCAGTTCGATTATAAGCAGGATGGTTGTGGTCAGTGTGGCCAAGCAGAGGGCTGGCCCAGACCGAAGTGCAAAGTAGTTAGGACCTTCTGTTTGTAGATGTCTCAGAGTCACACAAGTGTTCCAGCCGGCAGAGCAGTGGGGGTGGTAGAGACAGTAAAACTCCGCATTTGAGGTTAAGACAGGTGGCAAATAGGAAATAAGGCGGGAGATGGGTAAGCAGAAAGAGTAATGTTAGTCACCTTTGTGTGTACGTAGGGCTCTGGCTCCATAGCAGTAAATGTTTATAAATAGCTGATGGAGGAGCTGGAGAGACCGCTCCGTGGTTAAAAAGAGCTTGCTGCTTTAAGGGAGAACTAGAGTTCAGTTCCCAGCAACTGCAGATCAGGGGATCTGGTGCCCTCTTCTGGCCTCTCTAGGTACTCACATGCACATACACAATAAAAATAGCTGATGCTTCCGGAGTCAGGCAGATCTGGGCTGCCATTCGTTTATTTGTTTTAAAGTTGGGTAAGTTGCATGACCTCTGAAGTCCTGGATGATAACAGTTACTTTTAAAAGGTCGTTGTAAGTGCTCCCGTCTCTCCTTCAGAAGTGGAGGCAGGAGTGTTGCCACAAGTTTGAGGCCAGCCTGGAAAGTGAGAAGCTGTCTTTAAAAACACAGATATTAAGCAGAACACAGGCCAGGCCTGCACTACTGAATAGCGGCTGTGGATGTGTTGGTGTGCAAGGGAAGGCTCGGGTCTGAGGTGATGAGCCGTCCCGAGAGGCTTTTCTTTTCCACGTCAGAATTCACAGGTGCCGCCTTTTGGCGCTCCCTTGTCTGGCTTCAGGGCCTTGACTTCCCCGCATTTTTGTTCTAGCTCTGGTTTCCTCCATGCTGATTTCAATGTCAATTAATCCGGTTCTCCCCTTTGCCCCCGACAGCATCTGTGGAACCCTCCACTCCGTGGACCAGGTGAAATACAGTAAAGGGTCACATTTGTCCTTGGGGGGGAACGGGAGAGTGAAGGCTGGGTTCTCGCATCTTGTCTCCAGGTAAATGATGGTGTTCCTCTTTCCTAGTACCTCAATATCAAACTAACGGACATCAGTGTCACAGACCCTGAGAAATACCCTCACATGGTGAGTTGGGGCTGGGGAGGAAGAGGAAACCTTTAAAGCGGAGGCCCCTGGATGGCTCGGGGACATTCTTAACGGAGCTGCTTTCACGTTGATGTATCGCCAGCTGTCAGTCAAGAACTGCTTCATCAGGGGCTCAGTGGTCCGCTATGTGCAGCTGCCAGCCGACGAAGTGGACACGCAGCTGCTCCAGGACGCAGCAAGGAAGGAAGCCCTTCAGCAGAAGCAGTGACGGCCCCTCCCGTCCCCCTTCCCCACGGGCCATGTCCAACTAAGGACAGGGCGTCCCTGCCCAACACTTGAGGTGTTTTGTTAACGGTGGTTTTTTCTTTTTAATTGAATGGGTGAGAGGAATAATAGGGGAACGACTATCCTCTGTCGAGAAGGGTAGGGTAACTCCGTCCCTGCCTTTCTCTCTCCTTCCCTGGATGCCGGAGCTTCCTAGGCCTTCCCAGGGCAACACGTGACACATTTAGGGGATGGAAAGCGTCTGTCCCGCATCGGGAATAAATTTATGATGCAGACTGCGTTCTGCGTTGTGTGCACCTGCTATTTACTTCCGCCCGGATGTAACCCCGTGAGCTGGCGCCAGCTCTGACTTGAGACGTCACCGGTTCCCTCCGCATGCGCACAAGCGCCCGATGGAAACGCGACGCTGAGTGCCCTCAGCGCTAAGCCCAACCCTGCTCGCCCCAGCCTCGCCCCGGGACAGCTGGGGCGCCGCGGGCCCGCCCTCCGCCCCTAGAGCCCAGGATCTCCCGCGAGCTGGCCAATCAGCACGCAGTGTGGATGCAGGGGGCAGCCGGCGGCGGGGAGGCCGCGCCTCTCCCTACAGCGCCCGGCAGTGCGGGGGACGCGCGGCCGCGGAGCAGAGCGCAGCCCCGGGCCCCAGCGCGGCCTGCGGGAGCGGTGCCCCGCCCGACGGACCCCGAGGACCCCGGGCTGCCCGCGGCGGCGCCTGACCCAGGGACCCCGAGGACCCCGGGCTGCCCGCGGCGGCGCCCGACCCGAGAGCGTGCTCGTCCCCGCGGGACGCCCTGCCGGCCCGCCTTGCCCCGCCTTCACGCCGCCTCGGGCTGACGCGGACGGCGCAGGCGCAGAGGCCCGGCGCCCGGGACCCGGCCCGGAAGCGCGCTGTCTGTCACAAAGGGGCGCGTGGCGCAGCGGGCCGCGTCCCGGCGCGGAGAGGAGGCCGCCCGCCTAGGCCGCCCCGCGGGGCCGCCGCCGTGTCCGGCTGAGGACGCCGGCCCAGCGTGACCGCCGCCTCGGTACGTGCGCCCCGGAGGGCGGGCTGGCGGGCGGGCTGGCGGGCGGCGCGTCCCGCCTCCCCGGCGCCTGCGCGCTCCGCACGTGGCCGCCCTCACCGCCGCTCTCCGCAGGACTCCCGCGCTCCGGCCCGCTCGGCCATGTCCATCCTCTACGTCTCCCCGCACCCCGACGCCTTCCCCAGCCTCCGAGCCCTCATCGCCGCCCGCTACGGGGAGGCCGGCGACGGCCCCGGCTGGGGAGGCCCCCCGCCCCGCATCTGCCTGCAGCCGCCGCCGAGCAGCCGGACCCCGGTGCCCCCGCCGCGCCTGCCCGCCCTGGAGCAGGGCCCCGGCGGCCTGTGGGTGTGGGGCGCCCCGGCTGTGGCCCAGCTGCTGTGGCCGGCGGGCCTGGGCGGCCCCGGGGGCAGCAGGGCGGCCGTCCTCGTCCAGCAGTGGGTGAGCTACGCCGACACGGAGCTCGTCCCGGCCGCCTGCGGGGCGACGCTGCCGGCCCTGGGGCTCCGCGGGCCTGGTCAGGATCCCCAGGTGAGGGGACGGAGTGGGGGGTGTGTGTGTGTGTGTGTGTGTGTGTGTGTGGTCAGGATCCCCAGGTGAGGGGACGTGTGTGTGTGTGTGTGTGTGTGTGTGGTCAGGATGTGTGTGTGTGTGTGTGTGTGTGTGTGTGTGTGTGTGTGGTCAGGATCCCCAGGTGAGGGGACGGAGGGGTGTGTGTGTGTGTGTGTGTGTGTGTGTGTGTGTGGTCAGGATCCCCAGGTGAGGGGACAGGATCCCCAGGTGAGGGGACGGAGGGGTGTGTGTGTGTGTGTGTGTGTGTGTGGTGTGTGAGGGGACGGAGGGGTGTGTGTGTGTGTGTGTGTGTGTGTGGTCAGGATCCCCAGGTGAGGGGACGGAGGGGTGTGTGTGTGTGTGTGTGTGTGTGTGTGTGTGTGGTCAGGATCCCCAGGTGTGTGTGTGTGTGTGTGTGTGTGGGTCAGGATCCCCGTGTGTGTGTGTGTGTGGTCAGGATCCCTGTGTGTGTGTGTGGGTGGGGGTCAGGATCCCCGGAGGGGTGTGTGTGTGTGTGTGTGTGTGTGTGTGTGTGGTCAGGATCCCCAGGTGAGGGGACGGAGGGGTGTGTGTGTGTGTGAGTGTGTGAGTGTGTGGTCAGGATCCCCAGGTGAGGGG
Source organism: Cricetomys ansorgei (assembly GCA_026225945.1). Lineage (NCBI taxonomy): Eukaryota > Metazoa > Chordata > Mammalia > Rodentia > Nesomyidae > Cricetomys > Cricetomys ansorgei. The sequence goes on from JAMJFZ010001225.1 coordinate 342,121, forward strand.
ACGGAGGGGTGTGTGTGTGTGTGTGTGTGGGGTCAGGATCCCCGTGTGTGTGTGTGTGGTCAGGATCCCTGTGTGTGTGTGTGGTCAGGATCCCGTGTGTGTGTGTGTGTGTGGTCAGGATGTGAGGGGACGGAGGGGTGTGTGTGTGTGTGTGTGTGTGTGTGGTCAGGATCCCCCGGAGGGGTGTGTGTGTGTGTGTGTGTGTGTGTGTGTGTGTGTGTGTGGTCAGGATCCCCATGTGTGAGTGTGTGAGTGTGGTCAGGATCCCCAGGTGAGGGGACGGAGGGGTGTGTGAGTGTGTGTGTGTGGGGTCAGGATCCCCGTGTGTGTGTGTGTGGTCAGGATCCCTGTGTGTGTGGGGGGGGGGCTCAGGATCCCCGTGTGTGTGAGTGTGTGGTCAGGATCCCCAGGTGAGAGGGAAGGGGATGGAGGGTGTGTGTGTGTGTGTGTGTAAACCAGGTCTCGCCCTGAAAGCATGGCTGACTGACTTGGAAGTCACTGCTGAGCCGGGCATTTTACAGTTTCTGAGCGTCTTCCGGTTTCTCTTGCAGTAACAAAACAACATAACCAAAAGCAACTCGGGGAGGAAAGGGTTTGTTTCAGGTGACAGCTCTCAGGCTGCCTTCCATCCCTGAGGCAGAAACTGAAGCTGAGGCTGTGGAGGAACACGACTTACTGGCTTGCTCAGCCTGCTTTCTTAAACCGTCCAGGACCCCTTTCCCAAGGTGGCTTGAGCCACAAGAGGCCCTCCCACATAGTCATTAACCAAGAAAACACCCCCACAGACCTGACTAGGGGCCAGTCTAGGGGGGCATCTTCTCCCTTGAGATTCCCACTCCCCAAATGACACTGGCTTGTGTGAGGTTGACAAGACACTAGCCAGCGGGTGTGAGATTCACACAGCTGTCGCTTTGAAACTGTAGGAAAGACTGAGGGAGGTGACAGTTGCTGGGAGGCGGTGAGGGAGAAATGGACTAGGAACGGAAGGGAGAGGACTCGTAACCCCCAGACTGAGACTGAGTCCATTCTGAGCAGACTGCTGTAACAGAGCTCCATGCCTGCAGGGTGTGGGGTGCATGGTGGGTACCCAGTGTTGCTTCAGGGAGTGAAATGCACAGACCCTGGCTGTTACCCTTTGCACCCTCGTCCCCTTCCTGAGGGGTAGTGTCCCAGACCTGGCAGCGCCTGTGTTGCTTCATATGATCCTTAACTTCAGTGGACACGTGAACTCCAGTGCTTAGTGGAGTTGGATAAATCTCTCTCACACACACACTTGCATGTACTCAATTTTTATTTCACATACACGTATGTACACATGTGCCTAGTGCCCAGGGAGGCTGGGTGTGTTGGATCTTCTGGAACTGGAATTACAGACACTTGTGAGCTGCCATGTGCATGCTAGGAACCAAACTTGAGGCCTGTGTAAAAGTAGCCAGTGCTCTCAGCCACTCCACCATGTCATTCCTCTCCGGTCCTAGAAGTAGTCCGTTGCTGTGGCGGGTCAGCATGGAGACAGGTTTGTGTTTTTATACGTGGAAACAGCCATACCTCAGCAGAAGGAACCACCATCTTGCCGGGTGGAACCCTGCATTTCTGAGCTCAGGTATTTTTTATTGGTTCAGAACTTCTCAGATATATATCATAAGCAATCAGACATCCCCCACAGAACTCCAACACTTGCAGACAGCACAAAACATTTTAAACACAACTAAAAATAAACTTACACAGCTCCCTCTTCTGTATGTATGTATATATATATGTATATGGTTTTTTGCTTTATCACTCGTACACCGTACAACGTACACCAGCAAAACTATTTCCAAGAGGAACAGTTAGGAGGCTTCTAATGCACAGGACCAAATGATACCAAACATCTATCAAGCTTTCACAGTATCTTTGGACAGCAGGAAAACATTCTCAATGTCCCATTATCTGGAATTCACTCACCATCTTCTGGGCTCCTCAGAAGGGCTTAGGTCACTTCTCTGGCTCTGCCCGCTGCAGCTCACACAGCTTGTCCTCCAGGCTCTGGCTGGCTCCCCTCCACTGCTGCTGCTGTCCTTGGTGGTTGTCCTACGACACTGGCGTCTTCAGAACACTGGGCTCTTCTGTAGCTGGGCTGCACGTTTCACTAGTAGCCTCTCCTGGGCTCTTTTCACGGTGCCAAGCCTCAACTTAATCTGTATGGCCCCTTCAACTGCTACTTTGGCTGCACCTTCACCAGTGGCCTCTCCTGAGTGCCGAGCCTCAGCTGCTCTCCATGACCCCTTCATGCCTTCAAAACCAGCACCAGCTGGGTGACTCCTACAGCACCAGGTTCGGCTGCCAGCATGAGCTACAGCCTCGGCCAGTTCTGGAAGACAGCTTCTGTGTGCTGTCCCTGAGGGAACACTTTCTTTGGACAGCAGAAAAACCTCGCCTCGGAGCTTCCCCCTCGTTTATTAATTTCACAGCAGCCTTCTCTCTCCATAGAGGGTTATTTCCCTTACTCTGTCCTCTGGCAGCTTCCCTGAGCGCACTGGAGTTTTTCTCTTCTTCTTGTCTACACATTGGGTTGGCCGGCGTGATGTCCTGCCCCACGTTGGTACCCCACTTGTAGTAGTGTGTAACCACCACAACACTGTACCGCTTCTTCACTGTACTTCTATAGCGTCTGCAACACTGTAACACAATGTTTGGGGGTGGAGGTCAAACCCAGGGCCTCCTGCGTGCTAAGAACTCTCCCACGGAACTGTGCTCCTAACTGTAGTGTTAATTGACGTGGAACTTGGTGTGTAGACTAGGCTGCCGGTTAACCTCGCAGAGATCCCCTGCCTTTGCCTCCTGAGAACTAGGATTAAAGGCACAGGCACCACACCCACAAGTATTTTTATGACCACTTAAATGAGGAAGGAGTTAGCCTGAGAGCTGGTGATTGTAGGAGAGGCCAAATGGCATGAATTAGGGTAGACAGAAGCTCGTAAGTCTTGTCCCTTTGCTCTCCTGCTAGGCTGCCCTTGGGGCCCTCGGCAAGGCCTTGAGCCCCTTGGAGGAGTGGCTCCGCCTGCACACCTACCTGGCCGGGGACGCTCCCACTCTGGCTGACTTAGCTGCGGTGACAGCCTTGCTGCTGCCTTTCCGATATGTGAGTATTTGGGGACACAGGGCGGACAGTGCACGTCCACTAGACCTCGTTACAGGGTGACTTAGATACGTTTTCTTCTTCTCAGGTCCTGGACCCTTCTGCCCGCCGGATCTGGATTAATGTGACTCGCTGGTTTAACACGTGTGTCCGGCAGCCGGAATTCCGGGCTGTGCTGGGAGAAGTGGTCCTGTGCTCGGGGGCCAGGTCTGTCACTCAGCAGCCAGGTGAGGAAGGTGGCAGAGGCACAAGGGCCTCTGGGCCTTCCATGTAACATGCATTTTCTTTTCCCAGAGCCTGTGGGAGGGTGAGGTGGGAGATAGTCGAGTTGAACCCTAGGGCAATAGAAATAGCCCTTTTCAGGGTTAGCACTGAGGCTCTCAGCAGCCTTGAATCTGAATTCTGTGCCTCCCTCCAGGCCCTGAGGTCACTGCACCCCAAAAGACAGCTGCTCAGCTTAAGAAAGAAGCAAAGAAACGGGAGAAGCTAGAGAAATTCCAGCAGAAGCAGAAGATCCAGCAGCAGCCCCCACCTGGGGAGGTAGGACGCAGAGGCGGAGCTGGGAGGTGGCGGGAGCCTTGGTGAGGCGGCTGATGTTTGGGCCCATGTCTTCTTTCTAACAGAAGAAGCCAAAGCCGGAGAAGAAGGACAAGCGGGATCCTGGGATCATTACCTATGACCTCCCTACCCCACCCGGGGAAAAGAAAGGTACTGGCTGGGGAAGGGACTCCGCTTGGGTACCACTTCCCATGTCCCTCTTTGACCCCGCCTCCAGCTGCCACTTCCCATGTCCCTCTTTGCTTCGTTCTGGTCTCTGCTCTGCTTGGTGAGCGTTTGGGGAGCAGTCCTGTGCCTGTCTTACAACATGCATGGCAGAGGGGCCTGTCCCTTCTGTCCTGCCTTGGGCCTCCAGCTTCACTGAGCCCTCTTCTCCTTTCTCCCAGATGTAAGTGGCACCATGCCCGACTCCTACAGCCCTCAGTATGTGGAGGCTGCCTGGTACCCCTGGTGGGAGCGGCAGGGCTTCTTCAAGCCGGAGTATGGGGTGAGTGGTTCCTGCTGCAGGCCCGGAGGAGGCTGGGGTGGAGAAGGGCAGGACTCTAGGACCCAGTGCCTGGGAGGGGCCACGTGAGGTCATAAGGCCTTAGCATATGCCCCTCCTTCTCCACCATCAGCGTCCTAGCGTGTCAGCACCAAATCCCCGAGGTGTCTTCATGATGTGCATCCCACCCCCCAACGTGACAGGCTCCCTGCACCTGGGCCACGCACTCACCAACGCCATCGAGGACTCCCTGACTCGATGGTGAGCTCCTGTCTTCACCTCCTGCTGGGCCCTCTGCCCTGTGGTTCCCTTCTCTCCACAGACGAGGTTCACTCTGCCGTGCTGGCCTGTTCTCTCAGATGGGGCTTTACGTCTCTCATGCTTGCTCCCTCTGAGTGCTCAGCAGCCTCTTGTAACCCTAACCCTGGGTGCACCTGGCCTCACAGGCTCCCTTCTCCCCGTCTACTGAGAAGAACATTGTTGTCATTGTTACTGCTGTGCTGGGGAATTGGGGCTTGTTTGCGAAGCATGTAGTCTACCAGGGAACCGCACATTGGTCTGCAGTGACAGTCCTTTGGGTTTAATAAGGAGCAGGAGCAGACTACTGTTGAAACGTCTGATCCTTCCATCCAGACCTCCTCCCTCTCTGTAGCAGAATACTTGGAAGAAGTTTTTGTTATTTTGGTTTCTTTAAAAACGCAAAATGGCGTTTGGATCAGGTTTGCTCCCGCCCCAGGTGTGGTGGGTGATTACGAGCTGGATCTGGAGAGCTTGGTGCAGGTGGCTGGGATTCGGTTGGGTGCAGTCGTTCTGGCACGTGTGGCTTGTTCTGGGGATTGCGTGCTCTTGGGTCTGTGGGAACTTGTGCTTTGAGTGTGAAAGGTCTGAAGCCCCGAGAGCCGGGGTGGGTGCTGGCTGATGGCTTGTGGTTGGGTTGCCGTCGCTAGTGTGTTGATTCTTACTTAAAGAGCAAAGGTTGTAGAGACTGAATTCACAGTCGGTGAGCTGAGACGCTGGTCTGACTCACTGTCAGCTAGTCGCCTAAGAGGCTGTGAAGACGTCTACCTTTCTCTCATTCTCTATCAAGGCCGCCTGTAAAAGCAGTGGAAATGTCTTTCTATCTTCCTTTCCCTTCCCTAAATCGAGGGATGGAGCGCTTGCTTATTATCAGGCATCTCCGGGTCTTTCCTAACTGTAGAGGTTTCAATGCAGAGGGCGGTGATAGGGTTTTTTCCTTTGGTTGGTTGGTTTGGTTTGTTTTCAAGACAGGTTCTCACTATGTAGCTCTAGTTCTTCTGGCAGTCCTGGAAATCATTCAGTAGACTAGGCAGGCCTTGAACTCCTGGGAGAGCTGTGCCTCAGTCTCCCAAGTGCTGGGAGGGGCGGTTTTATTCTAAATGAATTCTGTGTGGGTCTGTACACGTGTGCAGATGCTGACAGAAGCCGAGAGCTGGAATCCCCTGGAGCTGGAGTCGGGTTGGTTGTGAGTCCCCTGGTGTGGTGCCGGGAATTGAACTCTGGTCCTCTGGAAGAGCAGCACGTGCTCTTAGTAACCGTGAGCTCTCTCTCCAGCCCCTCTTGTTCTTTATTTCTTTTTAATTTACAAAAGATTTTAATTTAGTCAGCAAAACTTTTTACTCAGAGTTGGTGAAATGGCTCAGCAGTTAAGAGCACTCGCTGCTCTGGCAGAGTTCCTGGCATTGGTTCTTAGAACCCATTTGGTGACCTACAGCCATTCCTTCTCCATTTCCAGATCGGATGCCTCTGCAGGTGTGCACGTGGCACATACCTGTGTAGGCAAACCACTCACATGCATAAAATAAAAATTACTAAATCTAAAACAGAGTTGTTATACAGTCAGGCCTGGTGGCAAGGCTGGCAGAATCTGGTGATTCAAAGCCAGCCTGGGCTACAAGTGAGACCCTGTGTCAACCAAACACACACGTTGTTGCTCAGTTTTTTTCCTGTGTTCAACAGGTTCTCTTGCAGGTGTTTACTTGGTCTTTTGTATGCAGACTGACTTCATTTGTTTTAATTTACTAAATGCATTATGAGTAGTTTCTTTATGTATATGTCTGTGTACCACATGTGCCTACAGAGGCCAGAAGGGGGTGTTGGATGCCCTGAAGCTAGAGTTAGACACTTACAAGTCACTGTGTGGGTACTGTGAGCTGAACCTGGGTCCTCTGGACAAGCAGCCAGTGCTCTTGACCATGGAGCCTGTTATTTCTATGTCTAGGTCTTGCTCTGTGGGCTAGGCTAGCCCGCAGCTCCTGGCTTGGTGAGTAGCTGGAATTGCAGGTGCATGGCCGCACACCTAGCTCTTGATTTGTCTCTCAATTTTATGAGTGTTTTGCTTGCATATATGTCTGTGACCTCTTGTGTGCAGTGCACAGTGAGTCCAGAGGAGGGCGTCGGATCCCCTGGGATTGGAGTTTGTGTGTGGAGCTGGGAATAGAACCTAGTGCTGTAGATCAGCTGCCAGTGGCTTTGCTGAGCTTGCTTTCCAGCCCTTTCTCGGCTTGGATGGCCTCAGACTAAGTTGGTCAGGTGACAAGGCCAGCCTTGAGCTCCTGCTGCCACCTCTCAGATGCAAGGATCACAGGCACGAGCCATTATATCCAGGTTCAGTTTTTTAATAGCAGTGATACCGAAAGGTTCCTTTTCTTTGAGTTGGGAGTCTGTCCTGGAACTTGCTGTGTAGCCCAGGCTAGACTGAAACACAGAGGCAGATGCCTCTGCCTCCTGAGTGCCGGGATTAAAGGTGTGAGCCACCACACCTGGCTCCTAGAAGGATCAAAGTTTTAAAATATGTTAAGGTCTCCTGAGGCATATATACGGATGACTTTGCGGCTATGTTACCTGTAAGAGAATGGAGTTGCCACAGTCCCTTCCCACAAAAAATCTGGATGTAGTGTGGTAAACAGACAGGACTATTCTAAAATCATTTTATTGCGTATCGTTGGTCATAGTCTGTGAGCTCGGGAACTGTGGAGATGGCTCAGTGTATAAAGCACTTCCTGCAAAAATATGAGAACCTGAGTTCGAATCCCCAGAACCCGTGTAAAGTTGCGCATCTGTGATCTCAGAAGGACTGTGAGTGGATGGAGCTGTGCCAGCTGAGCCTGACGCGGTGGTGACATGATCACATCTCAGGGTGGCAGTCAGGGACAGTCACGCGTGCACATAAAACTAAGACCGTAGTGTTTTATAGAAATGTTCTTCAGCTCCTTTTCCTGTCTTTACACTTTAAGGTGTCGCCTTAGCTGTTCGGTGTTAGTGGTGGGAGCGTTGAGGTGAGGTACTGTGTGTGTGGTGTGCTGGAACCTGCTATGTGGTCCAGGCTAGCCTTGACCTTCGGTATTCTATTGCGCCTACTCAGCGCTGAGATCTAGGTGTGCACTACCAAGTCCTAACCACAGCTTTCCCGCCTTGTTACAAAAGGCCCCTCCTACCCAGAGCTATCTGTTGGTGTTACTTTCTTTCACCTTTTTCACCTGCTAAAATGTTCTCAAAGTTTTTCGTTTGGCTTTTCTGGTTTTGAGTCAGGAAATGCTATCGTGGTCAGCAGCTTTTGAGGCCAGGCCTCACTTTATAGCTCTGGCTGTCCTGGAACTTAGAGAAACCCACCTGCCTCTGCCTCGAGAGTGCTGGGATTAAAGACGCGGCCACCACTCCTGGTTCATAGCGCTTTATTACCTGTGTGTAGTACTTCCTATCATTCGCCTTCCTTCACTGTCTGCTGGTTTGCTTATTTACAGGAGCATGGGCGTCTTACCGATTACACCACTGAAGAACATGTCTCCTGTTCTGTTGTGTGCAAGACCTCTGAGCACTCTGCCTAGGTCCCTAGGGATGGTGTTTGCTTTTGTCTGTGGCTTTGCTCCTGTTGGAAACTGTCTTGTGTGTGGCTGGTTCTTTTCCAGATTGCTCTGCTGGTCTTTTGACTCTTCTCTCTCTGCCTGCCTTAGAAAGGGAGGGTTTCAGTCCATCCCTTTCTTAAGCATCTGTGGACCCCTCTGGCAGAAACCTGAGACTTTTGGTGTCAGGCTCCCCTGGCCTAGTTTACCATCTGGCCCTCGTGCCTCCCACAGGCACCGGATGCGCGGGGAGACCACCCTGTGGAACCCAGGCTGTGACCATGCAGGCATCGCCACCCAGGTGGTGGTGGAGAAGAAACTCTGGAGGGAGCGGGGTGTGAGCCGGCATCAGCTGGGCCGGGAGGCCTTTCTTCAGGAGGTCTGGAAGTGGAAGGAGGAGTGAGTACACAGAGCCCTGCCTCCTCTGCCTGGAGCCCCTGGCCTTCCCACTGGGTGGCAGAAGGCTTATCCTGGACTCTGTCTGCTTCCAGGAAGGGTGACAGGATTTACCACCAGTTGAAGAAACTTGGCAGCTCCTTGGACTGGGATCGAGCCTGTTTCACCATGGACCCTGTATGTAGGCATAGGCGGAGCCTCTGGGCGGGGCAGGGTGCTCTGTGGGTGGGCTATCCTCTACCAGGAAGTTAGGGCTCAGCTGAGGACTTGGCTCTAAGCACCAGCCCCCGACCCCAGCTGGAAGGTCCCTGCCGTCCCAGCATCGCTAGGCATGCTGTCTGCCCGGGTGCTCCTGTGGCGTCTCTCATTCAGAGAACTCTCCTGAAACGGTTTCTGCTGGCTCAGAACTCTAGGATAGGCCTAGACCTCACCAAGATTTCTGACTTTCCTTTCCTCCTCCCCAGAAATTGTCAGCAGCTGTGACAGAGGCTTTTGTTAGGCTTCATGAGGAAGGTGTCATCTACCGTAGCACCCGCCTGGTCAACTGGTCCTGCACCCTCAACTCTGCCATTTCCGACATTGAGGTGAGCCTCTGCCCACAGCCGTCTCCCTTTCTGGTCTCCAGTCCTGACCTGGGGCCACTTCTCTAAATGCCCGTCCTGCAGGTGGACAAGAAGGAGCTGACAGGCCGCACCCTGCTCTCTGTGCCTGGCTACGAGGAGAAGGTGGAGTTTGGGGTCCTTGTGTCCTTTGCCTACAAGGTCCAAGGCTCAGGTGGGAGCTCAGGACACCAGGGTGTGGGCTGGGGAGGGGGTGGGAACAGGAGGGAGGAGCTGAGACCGGAGCCTCTGTCACCCAGACAGCGACGAGGAGGTGGTGGTGGCAACGACTCGGCTGGAGACAATGCTGGGAGACGTGGCTGTGGCTGTGCACCCCAAAGACCCCAGATACCAGGTGGGGAGGGGCCGCCGTCAGATCCTCCAGTTACTCTTTGGGCTCCTTCTTCCGTCCTGAACTGGGCCTGGGGTCTCACTCACCGGTGTCGTTTCTGATGTCTCCTCCATGTTAAGCACCTAAAGGGAAAGAGTGTCATCCATCCGTTCTTGTCCCGGAGCCTCCCTGTTGTCTTCGATGACTTTGTGGACATGGAGTTTGGCACAGGTGAGCAGGGGCCTTGGCCTGGTGGGAGGATCGGCAGGCAGGTCTGGGGCTGGTGTGGACAACAGGGTGGTCTGGGAGGGAACCCGCAGCCCCAGTGGAGCCCTGGTGCCCTGTGTGCTGCAGGTGCGGTGAAGATCACCCCTGCCCACGACCAGAATGACTACGAGGTTGGGCAGCGGCACGGGCTGGAGGCCATCAGCATCATGGACGCAAAGGGAGCCCTTGTCAATGTCCCTCCACCTTTCCTGGTGAGGGGTCTGGATTGTGGGGACCTGGGTTGGGGGAGTGGGGGCTACTAGGGCTTCGCCATGATGAGGCCTCTCCCATCCAGGGCCTGCCCAGGTTTGAGGCCAGGAAGGCAGTGCTGGCGGCACTGAAGGAACGGGGCCTATTCCGAGGCGTCAAGGACAATCCCATGGTGGTACCGCTTTGCAAGTGAGCCTGGGGCCTGGTGCAGGTGGGGGGTGGGAGCTCACCTGGCCGCCAGTGACCGGTTTCCTCCTGCAGCCGCTCCAAGGATGTGGTGGAGCCCCTGCTGCGGCCACAGTGGTACGTGCGCTGTGGGGAGATGGCTCAGGCCGCCAGCGCGGCTGTGACCCGGGGCGACCTCCGTATCCTGCCTGAGGCCCATCAGCGGACTTGGCATTCTTGGATGGACAACATCCGGTGTGTGTGGCCCGCGTGGGGGGCAGCCCGCTGAGGGGCAGACTGAGCAGCCTCACTGACCCTTGGCTGTTTCAGAGACTGGTGCATCTCTCGACAGCTGTGGTGGGGCCACCGGATCCCTGCCTACTTCGTCACCGTCCATGACCCAGCCGTAGCCCCTGGGGAGGTGAGGAGGGCGTGAGAGTGGCTGTGGGTTGTTGAGCCCTTGTTAGCACAGGGGTCTGGGCAAAGGAGAGGAACCTTTTTTGATAGCCCTCTCCGTTAGGACCCTGACGGGCGGTACTGGGTGAGTGGGCGCACCGCAGCAGAGGCCCGCGAGAAGGCAGCTCAGGAGTTTGGAGTGTCCCTCGACAAGATCAGCCTTCAGCAAGGCAGGGAGTGGCATGGAGGGGTGGGGGGACACAGTTGGGGTTCTGGCCCTACTGTCCCATCTGTCTAACCTCTGGCCTCTTTCAGATGAGGATGTGTTGGATACCTGGTTCTCTTCCGGTCTCTTTCCCTTCTCCATCTTTGGTTGGCCCAATCAGGTGTGTTCCTGGAACGAAGAGGGAGAGGAGCCTTGAAGGGGGTGCGAGGCTCACCTTCACTCTGCATCTTTCCCCAGTCGGAAGACCTCAGCGTGTTCTACCCCGGGACCCTGCTGGAGACTGGCCACGATATCCTCTTCTTCTGGGTGGCCCGGATGGTCATGCTCGGCCTGAAGCTCACAGGCAGGCTGCCCTTCAGAGAGGTGAGGAGCCGGCTAAGGCCCCTTGTGCAGCTGTTGGCCAGGAGGCTTTGCTGGCCCTGGCGAGGGCCATACAGACTGGGAGTATGGTCATGGCCTCACTTCTCTCCCGCCGTGTGCCCCAGGTCTATCTCCATGCGATTGTACGCGATGCTCACGGCAGGAAGATGAGCAAGTCTCTTGGCAATGTCATCGACCCGCTGGATGTCATCCATGGAGTCTCCTTGCAGGTGGGGCGCAGTGGGCCTGCTAGGAGTGGCTGTGGCTAGAACTACCTGCCGACTCCCGTCTCTCCCCTCAGGGCCTCCATGACCAACTACTGAGCAGCAACCTGGATCCCACTGAGGTGGAGAGAGCCAAAGAAGGGCAGGTACAGGCATGGGCCTGCCCTGGGGGCGGGGCTGCAGTAGGTGGGCGGGGCTGACCACACCCTTGTCTGCATCCTGCAGAGGGCCGACTTCCCAGCAGGGATTCCGGAGTGTGGCACCGATGCCCTGCGCTTTGGACTCTGTGCCTACACATCCCAAGGTCTGGTCATCATCCCTCGGGTGCCTCCGTGCCCTCCCCTGAGACCCACGCTCCCCCCCCGCCTTGGGGCAGGGAGCATGAGTGGAGTCACGCTTGCCCTCCCTAGGTCGGGACATCAACCTGGATGTGAACCGGATCCTGGGGTACCGCCACTTCTGCAACAAACTCTGGAATGCCACCAAGTTTGCCCTGCGTGGTCTTGGGAAGGGCTTCGTGCCTTTGCCTACCGCCAAGGTGAGGGTCTGGTGGACGGCCATCGTGAGTCGCACTCCCCTGGGAACAAAAGATTGATGATAGGCATGGGGGGCTGTCTCCGGGGTCTGGGCCTATCCCTTATCACCATCGGACAGGTCTCCCTGGTTGGGGGCCTACTGGTTGACATTCCTCTCCCCCAAGCCTGAAGGGCATGAGAGCCTGGCGGACCGCTGGATCCGCAGCCGGCTGACTGAGGCCGTGAGGCTCAGCAATGAAGGCTTCCAGGCCTACGATTTTCCCGCCATCACCACCGCCCAGTACAGCTTTTGGCTCTATGAGCTCTGTGACGTCTACTTGGTGAGCAGCTGGGCGGGGCTTGGCCACCTGTGGGCTTTCCTTTCCGGCCCTCAGGCACAGCGGCTCCAGGTTTGACCTGGCCCCCGCCCTGTGCCTCCCCGCCTCTAGGAGTGCCTCAAACCCGTGCTGAACGGAGTGGACCAGGCAGCCGCGGAGTGTGCCCGGCAGACCCTCTACACCTGCCTGGACGTCGGCCTGCGGCTGCTCGCCCCCCTCATGCCCTACGTCACAGAGGAGCTGTTCCAGCGGCTGCCCCGGCGGACACCAGAAGCTCCTGCGAGCCTCTGTGTCACCCCCTACCCGGAGCCCTCGGAGGTATGAGGGGTGGCCTGGAGGGCCTGCTGCAGCCCTCTGCGCAGCCCCTCACCCCGCTCTGCCTCACAGTGCTCCTGGAGGGACCCCGAGGCCGAGGCCGCCCTGGAGCTGGCCCTGAGCATCACGCGAGCTGTGCGCTCCCTTCGTGCCGACTACAACCTGACCCGGACCAGGCCGGACTGTGAGCCTCCGACCCCGTGCCCGACTGCCCCGCCGCCCCCTCGGCCTGTGGGAGCCCGGGTCTGACTGGAGCACGCCTCACTTCTCAACAGGTTTCTTAGAAGTGGCTGACGAGGCCACAGGCGCCCTGGCGTCGGCTGTGTCGGGCTACGTGCAGACCTTGGCCAGTGCGGGTGTGGTGGCCGTCCTGGCCCTGGGGGCTCCCGCGCCACAGGGCTGCGCCGTGGCCGTGGCTTCAGACCGGTGCTCCATCCACCTGCAGCTGCAGGGGCTGGTGGACCCCGCCCGGGAGCTGGGCAAGCTGCAGGCCAAGCGAAGCGAGGCACAGCGACAGGCTCAGCGGCTGCAGGAGCGCCGTGCTGCCGCGGGCTACGCTGCGAAGGTGCCCCTTGAGGTCCAGGAGGCCGACGAAGCCAAGGTGTGTGGGGTCCCAGCCCTGGTGCCCCTGCCCTGCCCAGCCACCTGCTGATCCCAGGAAACCAGGCTCGTGTCCTGTGAAGCCCCTGGCCTACCTAGGGCGGCCTGTGGGCTCCTGAGTGAGGAGGGACTACCCCGTGGCTCTCTACCTGTGGGCTCCTCACGCGACCCCTGTGAAGGAGTCATGGCCCACAGGTTGAGAGCCGCCGGGGAGAGAGCCGCCATACCACCTGCGGTCCTCACCACTCTGCGGTCTCCCTCACCACATACGCTTTTTGCACCCCAGTTGCAACAGACGGAGGCGGAGCTCAGGAAGGTGGACGACGCCATCGCCCTGTTCCAGAAGATGCTGTGACTCCCAGTCCAACCCTCAAAGCCCCAGTGGTCCACCAACAGGGGTGGCAGCAATAAAATATTTTGCCACAAATTGCTCTTGTCTGTGTGTTGGGGCAGGCGGGGTGCAGAGCTGGCGGCTAGCAGCCAGGCTCTGGGTCCCAGGGGGCAGAGGGATGCGCTGTCTGGGCCTGGCATAGCGCCAGACCTGAGTCATGCTGCTCTGGTGCCGGCTCCCTTCCTGGCTCACCTCTGCCCGCACTGCGCGGAGCTGCGGAGGCCCGCCCCGGTCCGCCCTGGCTTCACATCTTGCGGCCCTGCATTGGCAAGAGTGGAAGAGGGCCAGGGGCTGCCGGTCCTCAACGCCTTCAGGCCGCCTACTCTGCTGAGGCCCAGTTAATTATAGCTCTGACCTCAGTGCCCTGTGACCCACACCCGGGCCAGCGCTGCCCAGGAGACCAGCAGCCAGGTAGGAGGCCTGAGAGGAGACTTCCCTATTTGTGGGTGGGACCGGCCTCAGCCTGGTGCTGGAAATGAGCCCTGAGGGGCCTGGAGTTGTATGGTCGTGGTGGGGAGGGGGCTGGAGCAGCCGGGGCACCTGAGACAAAACAGGAAGTGGATAGAGCAGGTGCTGCAGAGACAGCAGGGCCTGCCGAGGAATTTGCGGCTTCCCTCTCCCTTGAGATCCTTCTGTTCCCCAGGTCCATGCCTCAGCCATGCTCCCTGTGGCGGTGCCCCCGTCCCACCTGGGCCCCCCAATACTGCTTCTGCTTCAGCTGCTGTTGCCCCCAGCGTGTGCCTTCTTTCCCAACATCTGGAGCCTTCTGGCTGCCCCTGGCTCGGTCACTCACCAGGGCCTGACTGAGGAGGCCGCACTCAATGTCACCCTCCAGCTCTTTCTGGAGCACCCACCCCCAGGCCGACCACACCTCCGGCTGGAGGACTACAGGGTGAGCGTGCTGGGTCCTCTCCAAGCCCTTGGGATTTCTCAGAGGGCCCTGGTGGTCGAGAGGAGGCTCACCCCACCTTTCCCCTGCTTGCTCTCAACATTCCTGAGACCCCGAGTCCCCACCTTGGAACAGTCTAGACCTGTGGTGGCACACACCTGCAGTCCCAGCACTCCAGTAAGGCGAGGCCTCCCTCGCAGGGCTCTCCCTCCATCTTCACCTAGCCTGTGCTGGTTCCAAATCCGGCAGTGGCAGAATCCAACGTGTCTCTGGGGTGCCCTTCCTTCACTCTTGCTAGGGCCGGACCCTCCTTGCCGACGACATCTTCGCTGCCTACTTTGGACCTGGGTCTCCTTCCCGGCGGTTCAGAGCAGCTTTAGGAGAGGTGTCTCGTGCCAATGCAGCCCAAGACTTCCTGCCAGCTTCCAGGAGCAACCCTGACCTGCACTTTGATGCTGAACGGCTGGTCCAGGGGCGCACTTTCCTGGTGGGGGCTCTGCGGGAGACCCTGGTGGCAGCCAGAGCCCATGAGTATACGTTGGCCCGCCAGCGCCTAGGGGCTGCACTCCACGCCCTGCAGGTGACTTTAACCTGCCTCCTCCCTGCTCTGGGTGGAAGGGGCACACCCTGCCTGAGCTGCCAGCCCTTCTGTGTCCTGCAGGGATGGCCACAGAGAAAAGGGGGGTGGTATTGGCTTATCCTAGGGCCCACTAGGAAACCTTTGGCTTAGACTCCAAGACAGAAAGGCTGTGGTGAGCTCTGTTCTGGGCAGTGAGCAGAAGTGGGGTACTGTCTGGGTGGGATCACCCAGTCAGGGTGTTGGGCTCTGGGGTCCCAACTAGATCAAATTAGTGCCTTGTTCCCCTGCCCTCTCTCCTGGGGACCAGGATTTCTACAGCCACAGCAACTGGGTGGAGCTGGGGGAACGGCAGCCACACCCCCACCTCCTCTGGCCAAGGCAGGAGCTCTGGAGCCTGGCTCAAGGTATGGCCATGACCCCGTGGGGAGGAGGGAGCTTGGAGCCCCCTCTCCCCAGGCACCTTCTGGGGTCTCATTGGATGTGATGTTGCTTTATCCCTGTGACTACAAGGCTCCTGGGTCTAGCTAACGGCTAGGACAGTTCAGTGGCTTTCTGAGCGGTACCCAGGGACGACCAGGATCGGCTCTCTGACCTCATACCAGTCTCTCGTTCTGCCTACTCGTGCCAGCTTCATGGCCTTTCTCAAAGCCCCCTGCTCCCACTCGTGGGGAGCTGCCTCCTGTCCACTACAAGATCGTAGCTTCTCTGTGGTTCACACAGAGCAGAATCCCTCAGGACTGGGACCCACATTTCTGGGTTGTACACCAGCGCCAGCCTCAAACATCCAGTCCTAATGCTGACCCCAGGATTTAGCGTAGAAAGCCTGTGGTCTTTTATATCTTTCCAGCCGAGAGGAAGATGTTAGGTAAACGGGTAAAATCCGGCTGGCTGAGGCTTGTGTTCCAGCTCCCTGTCCTCTGTTCTCAGCGGGTGACCCTACCTGCTCTGGCTGTGAGGAGCTGAGCTGCCCTGAGAACATGCTGGAGCTCACACTGCTCACCTCTGGCTACTTTGGAATGCATCCCCCCAAACCTCCAGGTACCAGACAGGAGAACCCCCTAGGAGGAGGAGGAGAAAGTCACTCCCTGCACCGGCTGCATCTCCTGGGGTGGGGTGGGTAGATACAGGTCCTCTGAGACGACCTAGTCTTTCTCTGTGGCCTGTGGGCAATGCTGGAGACGGAACAGAGACTCTGACCCCTCCCAGTTTACAGCGTCGCTATTTCCTGATGCGCCTTTGCTGAGGGCTGCCAAGGCCAAGGCAGGTCAGAAAGGGCCCCGTCGTCTTTAGTGGGCAGTGGGCACTTGTCCCTGAGGTGCCACACCTCTTTCCTCAACCCAGGGAAGTGTAGCCACGGGGGCCTCTTCGACCAGAGCAGTTCCCAGCCACCACGGGGAGGCATCAACAAGGACAGCACGTCCCCGAGCTTCTCCCCACACCACATGCTGCACCTCCAGGCTGCACAAGCAGCCCTCCAAGCCTCCATCGAGGCCTTCCGCCTCCTGAGAAGCCGCCTGGGAGACGGAGGTTTCTCCAGGTGGGCGGCCTCCTGCAGACGGGTTCTATGATGGGTCAGTACCCTGGGGGGGACTGAGGAACTGGGCACTAAAGTGCAGAACCTTCACTGTGTGTCTGACTGGGATCCCAGGCTGCTGGACGTCACCTCAGCCTCCAGCCTGAGCTTTGTCCTGGACACCACGGGCAGTATGGGAGACGAAATCAACGCAGCCAAGATCCAGGCTCGCCGCATCGTGGAGCAGCGGAGAGGCAGCCCCATGGAGCCCGTCTCCTATGTCCTGGTGCCCTTCCACGACCCAGGTAGCTGTGGTCTGCAGGGATGATGGAGGGAAGGGGAAGGTGGAGGCCTCCTGTGAGGAGGCAGGCTTCGGGCCATTTTACCCATCGTCATGAGTGAGCCTCTGCTGGGAACCCGTGCCCATGAGAAGATAAAGAGGCTGCTTCTGCTGTCTCCAGAATGGCAGCACACTCACAAGTCCCGTGCCCGCGTAAGCACGTGCCTCTGGCTTCCTTAGACTTCCGTGCTAATACGTCTTTGGGGCCCGGGGCTGCTGTTGTTAAAACATCCACATTGGCCCGCGCGCCCGTGGAGGACAGGAAAGGTGTCCGAGCCCAGGAACTGGTGGCGAGTCACCTGATGTGAGCGCTGGGGATGGAACTCGGGTCCTAGGCAGCAGCGAGCACTCTCACCAGGTCTTCTGCCTCAGTCAGCCTCCGGGTGACGACGGGTCTGTTCTCTGTGGAGGCTGGAGTCCGAGGTCGGCTTCCCTGGCCCGGGCCAGTCGCCCCATTGCTCCCTTACACTGGCCATCTTTTTCTTCTTCTTCGCCAACTATGAACTGGGCCAGTTCCTGGTTTACCCTCCTGGCCTGAGAATTCCCTCCGGGGAAGGATGAGTCTGTGTCTTACAGTCTGACTCTGAGTAGGGGCTTACTACATGCTTCGTGGATGCACGAATCAATAACGTGTTAGTACTGTGCCCAGGCTCACCAACTCACCAACTCGCTCACTTCTCCCAGTGAGCCTCTCAGGTAAGTACTATGATTTTCTCTCGCCCGGCGGTTAAGAGCACTTGCTGCTCTTGCAGAGGACCTGGGTTTGGTGGCCCGGCACCCACGCTGGGTGGCTCACAGCTCCCTCAGTCTCTCTGCCCTCCTCACCATCCGACCTTCTTTCCCCCTGCCCAGGGTTCGGCCCTGTCTTTATAACCAGTGACCCTGACGCCTTCTGGCGGAAACTCAGCGAGATCCACGCCTTGGGGGGCGGAGACGAGCCAGAGATGTGCCTATCTGCCCTGGAGGTCTGGCTCCCTTCCCCGCCTCTGCCTGCCCCTCTTACCCTGCCCTCCCAGGCTCTGCCACCAGGAGGAGCCAGAGCGAGACACCCTCTGCTGTCTTCAGGCCTAGTTCTCTAGCTCCTGGCAGGGCTGTGCTCCCCGGCTCTGCCCACTCCCCTGCTGCCCCCATTTTTAACACCGGCCTTTTCCTCCTTGCCAGCTAGCCCTGCTGCACACACCACCCCTCTCAGACATCTTCGTCTTCACCGACGCCTCCCCTAAGGACGCCTTCCTCGCTGACCGCGTGGAATCCCTGACCCGGGAGCGGCGCTGCAGGGTGAGCACGACCCAGCAGGCGGGAAGCCGGTGTCAGCCACCCCGAGGTGGGAGAGGCAGCAGCCTCGCTTCAGGTCACCCCACCCCTCTGATATACCCCAGGGTGGGAGGACATGCCCTTATCCACACCGAACTGTTTATATTGACTGGTCCAATAAGCCAGTTGGAGAACTGGGCTGTGGGGGTCTCTGCAAACACCGGGACCAACAGAGAAACATCTGGTTCAGCCCGACTCAGTAGCCGGCGTTGCTTCAAACTTCTAGAGCCTTACACGGCAGTATGTTTTAGGGATAGCTGACTACAGTACAACTTTGGAGAAGCTGTCCTGGTGACAATCCTCACAATAAAGCTAAAGGCGTGACTGCATGGAAACTCTTTTGCAAAGTATGCGTGGCCTCTTCCATAAAAATGGGTTGGTTCTACAGCTTACGGGCCTAGGGGAGGATCCGGTGTGGTCTAGGCCAGAGAAGAGGTCGCCAAGCTACAAAGCTGATGTGACATATGAAAAAACAATTAAAAAAAAACTGGGAAGTGAACTGCCCAGACTCCCCTCTGAAACACGGTTACAGCTCCGAGGGGGTGGTCAGCTAGGGACAGGGGCTGGGCAGCGGGAGGCCCCACCCTCCGTGTGAACCAGAGGACCGCAGCTCTGGAGAAAGGGCCGTCCTCACTCACGGTGTGCGGCTTGGGGCCTCAAGCGCTGGGTTGTCCTTTGACCTCAGGTGACGTTCCTAGTGACTGAAGACCCATCGAGGGCTCAGGGCCGAGTGCGGAGAGAGGTCCTGTCTCCTCTGCGTTTTGAACCGTATGAAGCAATCGCCCTGGCATCAGGGGGAGAGGTGATCTTCACCAAAGACCAGCACATTCGGGATGTGGCAGCCATTGTTGGGGAGAGCATGGCTGGCCTGGTGAGTGAGTAGAGGACCGAGGGGTCCATACGCTTAGCTCGAGCTGAGGTGCCTCTTCTCAAAGGAGGAGTCCTGACGGGTCAGGAAGGGACGCTTCTCTTCCCTGAGATCCATGGCTCCTCACCTTTACCTCGCCTTTCACGCCAGTAACCTTGGCCACCTTGGCCTCCAGGGCTGTGGCAGGAAATTGGTTTTGGTTTTTGTGGGTTTTTTTTTTTTTTTTTTTTTTTGAGACAAGCTCTCAGATGCGGTCGTAGCTGGCCTGGAACTCACTGTGTGTGTAGACCAGGTTAGCCTTGAACTCACAGAGATCTGTCTGGCCCTTGAGCGTTGAAATTGAAAGCATATACCACCATACCCATCCATTCTTCATCTTCGGAAGAGGAGGAGGAGATGGTGGCCTCACTCTGACTCCCTCTGCTGCAGCTGTTCATTGCGAGCACAGCAGCGTTGTCTGACTGACACCCCTTTTCCCTGTGCGAGGCCACCCCTCCCCCCACCCCCGTTCCACCTCTCTCTCCTCTTCCCTGGGGTCATGCTCATATCTCCAGGTGACTCTTCCCCTGGAGCCTCCTGCCTTCGTCCCTGGGGAGGTGTGTGTGTTTGTGGTGGACAGGCTGCTCCAGCAGGTCACAGTCCGGATGCATGGGGACATCAGCAGCTTCCGGATCAGGAGCCCTGCAGGTACCATCATGTGGGGCTCGGGGTGGACAGAAAAATCGTGAGTGGAGACCAGGGGGACTGTGCGGAGAGACAAGAATCACTTCGTGACAGTCTTGTCCCTATTCCAGGGCTGTCCCAGGGCCCAGAGGAAGGCGTGGGTCCTCTGGGTGTCACTCGCCGTTTTGGACAGTTCTGGACAGTGACCGTGACTGACCCCCCTCAGACAGGGACTTGGGAGCTACAAATAGCAGCTAAGGGAACCCCCAAGGTGAGAGTGCAAGGTAAGGAGAGAGGGTCCTTGGGGAGTGACTGGTGGGCAGTGCTGGCCGCAGCACCCTTGACGTCTCTGCCGGCCTGCCTTCCCAGCCCAGACCTCCCTGGACTTCCTCTTCCACTTCGGGATCCCTGTGGAGGACGGACCCCACCCTGGCCTCTACCCCCTGCCTCAGCCAGTGTCAGGTAGGACTGCTCCGTGACCTCTGCTCCCTGGCTCACTGCACCTGTGTGTAGTTGTTGTCTACAGTCTTTTGCCCTCGATTTAGGGAAGGGAAAGGAAGATAGAAAGACATTTCCACTGCTTTTACAGGCGGCCTTGATAGAGAATGAGAGAAAGGTAGACGTCTTCACAGCCTCTTAGGCGACTAGCTGACAGTGAGTCAGACCAGCGTCTCAGCTCACCGACTGTGAATTCAGTCTCTACAACCTTTGCTCTTTAAGTAAGAACCAACACACTAGCGACGGCAACCCAACCACAAGCCATCAGCCAGTGCCCACCCCGGCTCTCGGGGCTTCAGACCTTTCACACTCAAAGCACAAGTTCCCACAGACCCAAGAGCACGCAATCCCCACAACAAGCCACACGTGCCAGAACGACTGCACCCAACCGAATCCCAGCCACCTGCACCAAGCTCTCCAGATCCAGCTTGGAATCACCCACCACACCTGGGGCGGGAGCAAACCTGATCCAAACGCCATTTTGCGTTTTTAAAGAAACCAAAATAACAAACACTTCTTCCAAGTGCCCCTCTACACTTTGTGTCCTGCGTGGAGAGCAGACTCCAGACTGAGGGACTTCACAGGACACACCAGGCCCAAGACAAGGCTTTGGTTCCTTTTCCCTGCTGCTCCCCTGGTCCCCGCTGACCGCTGTCCGCCTCCCACCGCAGGTCTGCAGACCCAGCTGCTGGTGGAAGTGACAGGGCTCGTCTCCAGCCAGAACCTCGGGGACAGCCAGCCACATTTTTCCCACGTCGTCCTCCGAAGGGTCCCAGAGGGCGCTTACCTGGGCCGGCTGCCGCTGGCGCCGGTGGGACCTCCCGCGCGAGGCGTCCTCGCGGCCTCAGTGCCGCCCGCACTGCTGGCCGCGTCTGCGCCCTTCTCCCTGGAGCTGGTCGGCCAGGACGGGGCGGGGCAGGGCCTGCACAGGACGGCCCCCCGGCCTTGCACTGTGGCCCCGCTGCTTCTGGAGGTGAGCTCGGCAGGTGCGGGCAGGGCTGCGGGGATCAGAATCGGCTCTTCCAGCCCGCCCTTCCCTGCAGCTCGGCGGCCCGCCAGGGTTCCTGGCCCCGGGCAGCGAGGCCCCTCTCAGCCTCCGCGTGGCCAGCTTCTCGGGGCCCCAGGATCTCGATCTTAGGACGTCTGCCAGGCCTAGCTTCGCGCTCACCTCCAACCTCTCCAGGTGAGGCCCCGCCCGGCCCCGGCCCCGGCCCCGCCCCGCCTGCGCGGCTCCGCCCCTGGGCGGTGGCCTCCCGGAGCCGTCGGTCTGACCGCGGCGGTCCGCCCGCAGGGCGCGCCTGGGCCTGAACGAGTCTGCCTGGGGACGCCTGTGGCTGCAGGTCCCCGGCTCGGCAGCCGACGGTGTGGTGACGGTGACCGTGACGGCGGCGGGCCGCGGAGCCAGCCCGGCGCCCCGAACGCACGCCTTCCTGCGGCTCCTGGTGCTGGCCGGGGCGGACGCTGAGCGCGGGCCGCGCCCCTCTCCGCAGGATCGGCCGGAGGCGCCCGCCCCCGCCGCCCCCGCCCCCGGGACCCGGCCTGCTGCCCTCCACCCCGGCCCTGCTGCCGGCCACCCCGGCCCTGCTGCCCTCCACCCGGGCCCTGCTGCCCTCCACCCCGGCGGCTCGGGGCAGAGCCGCTGGAGGGGCGGCCGGCGGAGCCGGGTGGGGAGCCGTCGGAGCGGCGCTGTGGCTGCTGGGCTGCGCGGCCTGGTGACGGCAGCCCCGCGGGACGGCACGGCGTCTGCCCCGCGGGGGGGGCGGAAGGGTTTTCTTCCCCGCCCTCGCCCCCGTGGCTCTTGACTGGACTGGCAAGGTGCTACTCGGCCTAGCGACAGGGAGGCTGGGGTGGAGGCTGGGCCGAGTTCATTCCCCACGGGGCACCAGGAGCCAAACCAAAGCCTTGTTTTTTTAAGAAAGTTGCTGCTTATTCCAGGAGGAGGGAGGGCAGGGCTCACACGAGGGTAGGCCCCTGCCCCTGGGGACAGCCTGGCCTGGCCGCCTCTCTCTGGGACTGGATGACTCCTTTCTGCTGCCTTGACAACCCCTGGAAAAGAGACGCAGACTGGCACCGCTGGCACCCTGTGGGGCCGGGGCTTGGCACACCCCTTGTTTACCCATTGCCGCCCCAAGTTCTCTTTCCTCCGCACTTCCTCTTGGTCCTGGGCTGCGCAGGGACCAGCCTTGCAAGTGGATATGGGGGAGGCTGAGTCTGTGGACTCCAGGGCCCCGCCCCCCAGTCTATAAACTAAAGACAATAAACTCACCTGAATCAGACTGTGCAAGTAAGCGTTCATCTTTAGAATCTGGGTTAGCTGGGGGGTGTCAGCCTCTGAGTCTAAGTCCATCAGAAAGTCCTGGGGGTTGGAGGGACGAGTCCACCAGACAGTCTGGGGTTGGGGTGACAAGCCCACCAGACAGTCTGGGGTTGGAGGGACGAGTCCACCAGACAGTCTGGGGTTGGAGGGACGAGTCCACCAGACAGTCTGGGGTTGGAGGGACGAGTCCACCAGACAGTCTGGGGTTGGAGGGACAAATCACCAGACAGTCTGGGGTTGGAGGGACAAATCACCAGACAGTCTGGGGTTGGAGGGACGAGTCCACCAGACAGTCTGGGGTTGGAGGGACGAGTCCACCAGACAGTCTGGGGTTGGAGGGACGAGTCCACCAGACAGTCTGGGGTTGGAGGGACAAATCACCAGACAGTCTGGGGTTGGAGGGACAAATCACCAGACAGTCTGGGGTTGGAGGGACGAGTCCACCAGACAGTCTGGGGTTGGAGTGACAAGTCCACCAGACAGTCTGGGGTTGGAGGGACAAATCACCAGACAGTCTGGGGTTGGAGGGACGAGTCCACCAGACAGTCTGGGGTTGGAGGGACGAGTCCACCAGACAGTCTGGGGTTGGAGGGACGAGTCCACCAGACAGTCTGGGTTGGAGGGACAAATCACCAGACAGTCTGGGGTTGGAGGGATCACCAGACAGTCTGGGGTTGGAGGGACGAGTCCACCAGACAGTCTGGGGTTGGAGTGACAAGTCCACCAGACAGTCTGGGGTTGGAGGGACAAATCACCAGACAGTCTGGGGTTGGAGGGACGAGTCCACCAGACAGTCTGGGGTTGGAGGGACGAGTCCACCAGACAGTCTGGGGTTGGAGGGACGAGTCCACCAGACAGTCTGGGGTTGGAGGGACAAATCACCAGACAGTCTGGGGTTGGAGGGACGAGTCCACCAGACAGTCTGGGGTTGGAGGGACAAATCACCAGACAGTCTGGGGTTGGAGGGACAAATCACCAGACAGTCTGGGGTTGGAGGACGAGTCCACCAGACAGTCTGAGATTGGAGTGGCAAGTCCACCAGACAGTCTGGGGTTGGAGTGGCAGTGCCGGGACAGGTCCCCCCTTCACCACAGCCTACCCTTCCTGTCTAGATCCCTCATCTCAGAACCCTTCCAGACAGGTGGGAATGTCCAGTCCTCTCCGCCTGCATCTTCTTTACATTGCAGTTCCCCCCACCCCACCCCCTCTCCTGTTCCTTATGGGACCTCCTGCCTATCCCTGCCCTGTGAGAGATACCCAGGCCACTCCCGCACTCTCTGTGATCAGATGGAATCCCTCTGAATGGAATGCAGACCAGTCTCTTCCAGCCCAACAATGAACACTGGCCAGTGCTGGTGGCAGCCTGTCATTCCAATGCTGTTCCAGTTCATGATCCCTGCCCGTTAACCCTCCCCTCTCCAAAGCAGACTCCGCCAGGCCCACATTCTCCCTGCCTCTCCCTCCCCCCAGCCCATGCACAGAAGGCTGCCCTTACCTCACCAAGGGCCCCCAGATGCAGCTGCCGCTCCTGAGTGTCCCTCAGACGGTCTGCAAACCAGGCTTGGCCGTGCTCCAGCAGCTCCAGGCCCGCCACAGGGCATCTTGTTCCCTCTCCAGAGCCTGCATCCTCTGCAGCTGGCTTAGACAAGTAACACAGGCCAGAACTCGCACTCCTAGCAGGACCTTAGCTACCACCCTTCCTCCAAAAGGGCGCACTGCCTGGTCACTAAGTGTGAGCTCAGACTGGTCACTGAGGACTTGGATGGCAAGGGGACACGGGGAAGCCTGTGGGTCCTCAGCATTGAGTGGAAATATATCAAGGGCAGATGAGGGGATGTCCCAAGACTTCATCGGTCTGGTACTCACCCAGAGGAAGAAGCTCTGAGCCCCTGGGTCTTGGCAGCTTGTCCCCAGTGGTAGCAGCAGAACAGTGTAGGGCGCTTGCACCAGGGGTGGCTCACCAGGACCTGTGCTCCCCATGGCTCTGAAGTGGGAAGGGCGGAGCCAGGGCTGGTCCCTCTCAACCCCTGCCTTCTACCCATCCTGCCTTGTCTTTTGGCCCCAGAGGCCAGATATTCCTACTGAAGGAAGAGGTCCTCCCTTGAACCCCCTGCCCTCCTTCAGTCTTTTTGTAGCTTGAACTCATTGAGTCCCAAGAGAACCCAAAGTTCTTCTTTTGTTTTTTTTTTTTGTTTTTTTAGTTTATTTTGAGACAAAGCCTCCCTATGAGTCCTAGCTGTCCTGGAACTCACTCTGTAGATCAGATCTGCCTGCCTCTGCCTCCCCGGTGGGGTTAAGGGTGTGCACCATCACACCTGACTCTCAATTTATTCCATGTTTATCAGTTTACGTGTGTGCCCACATGAGTTTATGTGCACATGTGTCCCAGAGCCCATGGAGACCAGAAGGTGGTTTTGGATCCCTCAGGATTGGAATTATAGATGGAGCCACCATGTGGTGCTTGCAACCAAACCCCCTTCCTCTACAAGAACAGCCAGAGCTCCTACCCACTGAGCTCCCCCAGCCCAAGCATCACGGTGTGACAAACTGCTCCCTGCCTAGCTCTCTGCTGGCTTGTTCGGGATGACCTAAGGAGATAACTTTACTGCTGGTGGACTGCTCCCTGTCCCATCTCTTCCCTGCTGTCCTGTTGGGTGGCCTGAGGAAACATCTTGATTCAAAATAAACTTTATTCCTAATACAAAACAAAATGTTGTGCATTATATAGTTCGCATACTGTGGCAGCTCAGCCGAGAAGACCAGGAGGCGTATTTCATACGTGCAAACCTGCCAGACCCCAGCAGAGGGAACCACCATCCTGGCCGGTGTCATACTGGACAGTGCAACCCTGAGCCTCTGGCTCAGGTGCAGATCATGAGCAATCAATCACGCCCACGGAAATCCAACGCCTGCAGACAATACCAAATGCCAAGGCCTAGTCATCAGCCCTTCTCCCAATTTTTTTTTTTTGAGGACAAAACAATATTTTAAACACAACCAAAAATAAACTTCTACAGCAGTGCATCCTGAGGATCCTGCATCTAAAGGGCAGGAACAGTGTGGTAGACCTGGGGTCTCAGGTCGCTGGGAGGACAGAGGAGTAACTCAAAGGATGGTGGTGGCAGCAGGCAGCACTTCCTGACTCATGAAAATGTCCAGGTCCAGGGTGGGGTCTTCCAAATCCAGTTTTAGAAACTTATCCACCAGTGCCTGGCAACTGCAGGGAGAAAAGCCATGATTTCTGTGTCACCAGCTCCCCATGCAGGGGGAGGGCCTGTGCACAGGAAACCACGGCCTTGAGGAGCTATAGGCTTCAGAGAGCAGCTATGGACTGTGTTGGTATTGTTTCCTGACACGGTCTCGCTGTATAGCCCAGGCTGGCCTTGGACACTGGATTACAGGCTTGTGCCCCCATCCCTGGCTTGGTGAGGGGAAGGGCCCAGGACTGCAGGAAGGACAGTGGGGCCACACTCACTTTTCCATTTGGTTCCTCCTTAGCTGCTCGTTCACAGGCTTGATGGGTTTTCCGCTGCGGATCAGGTCTGAGACCTAGCACAAGACAGGCAGGAGGGTTGAGGAGGAGTAGAAGAGGAGTGGGGGAGAAATTGGGGTCAGAAACCCTGTGGACCCAGAAGTCCAGGTCTTTGAGAGGAATAAGTATGAGGCTGCAGAGAGGGCTCAGTGGTTATAGCACTGCCTGTTCTCACAGTAGACCTGGTTCAATTCCCAGCACTCCCATGGCAGCTCACAACCATCTGTAACCATAGTTTCCTGAGGTCTGATGCCCTCTTCTGACCTCTTCAGGCACCAGGAGCACAGGTGGTGCATATATATAAACACAGGGAAAACACTCCCATGCATAAAATAAACAACACCTAAATACACACACACACACACACACACACACACACACACACACACACACGGAATAGGTGTGCTAGAGGGAGGCCTGAGGTAGAGGTTGTACACAAATCCTCATCACCTCTTTGCCCCGAGCAATGAGTTGGTCTGGAAGCCCAGCCTGGGCAGCTGTGTGGGAGGCGTGGCTGGCATTTGCAACACCTTGGCAAAGCTGATAGAAGAAGACAAGGTCGTTCCCATCCTCACAAGTCTCCATGGTCTTAAAAGAAAGCAAACAGTGACAGTGTGCCTTCCACTGGGGACGGAGAGAGGGAAGGACATGGCTAGAGTGACCTCCGCACCAGATACTGCACCAGGGGTCCTTGGGGCAGCAGCTGCAGCTGAACAAGGCTCAGGAAGTTGGTGGCCACGAAGATGTGGGGGCAGCTGGGTCCCAGTGCTAGCCAGTGTCGGAGCACAGCAGCCAGAAGTGCCAGCCCATCCACCTGCCAGAGAGCAGAGGTGAGGGCAGACCCTGGCTGAACATCTGTGTGCCCTCCTGTGCTGGCCCTGGGCACCTGCATGCCCTCCTATGTCCACCCTGGGCACCTGTGTGCCTTCCTGTGCTCACTTTGGGTACCTGCTTGCTCTTCTGTGCCTGCCCTGGGCATCTGTGTGCCCTCCTGTGCCTGCCCTGGGCATCTGCGTGCCCTGCTGTGCCCCCTGGGCTCCTGCCTGCCCTGCTGTGCCCGCCTGGCTTCCCTTATTCAAGGGTATCCCCATTCATCCCCATTTGTTCCCTGAGCTCAGCCTTCTGCGCCTGCTCCTTTGTCCTTCATCCCTTGCTCACCGTGTTGGTTCCCTTCCCGAACTCATCGATGAGGACCAGCGACTGCTCCGTGGCATTATTTACTGCTTTCGCCACCTGCAGGCAGGAGGTGAACAGCAGAGTTTCCTAGCATTCAGGGCATATGCCACCATGAATAAGCTCCTCACACATGTCTACCTCCTAACCATCACCTGTGTGACAGCAAGGTTCACTTGCCAGCAGAGCCTCCAAGGAGTCTCAGGAATGTTCATGGTGTTGTTCCCTCCAGACTCTGACCTGGGTGCTCCTTGGCCCCGAGTACAGAGGATGTGTAGCACACAGAATGGGCTTCTGCCCAGGATTTCCTTCCCAGTCATCTCTCCCTCATCCCACCTCCCTTGCCCTCTGTAACCTGGTTGAGGTCGATCATGAAGGTGGAGAGACCGAGGGAGATGGATTCGCAGCTGTGAATTCGGGTGAAGATGGCATCAATTACCCCAATTTCGGCTTCTTCTGCTGGCACAAAGCTGCCCACCAGGGCCATGAATGTGATCAAGCCTACCTGGGCAGGGGAGGAGACAGGACATGGGCCTGGTGCTACGGGCAAAGTAAAAAACGGGTGTCAACTAATGACAGATTAAAGAGAGGACACAGTCACAGAAGAGCAGAGACACGGAGCCCACTGTCACCCCCACCCTGACCTCAGAACAACTGTAAGTCATGGGGATGGGTGGAGAATGGCCTGGGGCCTACCCAGAGGTTGGTCAAGGGACTTGTGGCCATGGAAAGCCTATCAGAGCTGCTCTCCCTCAGAGAAGTCCATGTGTTGTGGGAGCAGAGGATTTGGCCTGGCTGGCCGAGGAGAGAAAGGAGATCCAGAGCCCAGGCGGGATGGCTCCTCACCTGCTTGAGATAGATGCTTTTCCCCGAGGAGTTGGGTCCAGTGATGACTTTGACCCTCCCTTGGTCCCCACCACAGTCTGTGGAGTTGGGCACGAAGGTTCGTGCACACAGTTCCATCAGAGGATGTCTGCAGTGGGAGGACAGCCACTGATGGTCTGTGGCGTGGGGGTGGATGAACCTCCACACCAGCAGGTGGAGCCTGTGGGCACCTTGTGTCTATGTCTGCCCCATTCTGTTCTCACCTGCCATTCTTGATCCGGACTCCGTGGATTCGGGGAGAGTAATGAGGTCTTGAATAGCCATAGTCCCGAGCAGCACTAGCAAGAGCCAGAAGGACATCCAGGCGGGAAGCCAGGTCCAACACCCGAGTCAGGACAGTTGCACGTGCCAGCACCTGGCACTGCAGCTGGTACATCAACAGGGTCTCCTGGTCTGGGAAAGGAGCTGGGGTCAGTTTCCAGGGAAAGTGAAGGAGAGAGAGGTTCACGACATCCAGAAACAGGCACACGATGCAGTGTGAGACCCTCAGCCATGCAGAAGGGGTGTGGGGTCAATGAGGGGAGCAGGCTGGCAGTCAGAGCTGGGCTGCTCACCCCGGATCTCGCAGTGCAGGTCCCCCAGCAGTGCGTCTAGCTCCTTGGTCCGAGTGCTCCGATAGTGCAGCTTGTCTTCTGAGAGAAACTGGGTGCAAGGGTTCCAAGCTCTGGGCTTGCTGTCTCTCATGTTTTGTTTTGTTTGGGTTTTGCTGTGCATCCCTGGCTGGTCTGAAGCTCACAGAGCTCTGTCTGTTTCCCAAGTGCTGGGTTGTGCACCGCCACGCTCAGGAACTTTCCATCTCTTGGTCCCTCTCCTCCCCACCTTCCTACCCTCCTCCAGCACCTCACCCTAACTTCTCTGTCTTGGGGCTGGTAAGGCTCCAGTTAAGCTACAGAGACAGCCCACATTTGTCAGTGCTGATGGGGTGAGACCCTTCTTCCAGCTTCTTACCCCCTACCTCCCCAGAGGTCAGGAGCCTTACCATGAAGTCTAGTCCCTCGATCTCAAAATCACTGGCCTCCATCATGAAAGGCAAGCGGGGAATGGAAAGAAGGAAGCCAATCTGAGGAGAGAGGAGAGTGGGGAGTAACCTACTGGGCACCCTCTCTCCCTAGAAGAAGCCAAGACACTGCTGGGATCTTCTGCCCCTCCGCAGAGAGCCTAAATCACCAAAGAGTTTCCTGTCTGTGGATTTAAGGACGATCAGGTGTGCTGTCTGTCACCCACTGGTCGCCAGAACTGACTTAGCGATCTGGCTGGCTGGGTGAGCGTCACTTCCCCTCTCCCCACTACACGTGAGACTCCCCAGTCTCAGAGGCTTCGTGTACTTCACCACAAGACTCCTAGAGCCCCCCCCCCCCATCCTGTGCTCACCAGAGGGATGTAGATCACGCTGCATGAAGGAATGCGAGAGTCCAGGTTCTCCAGCTCCTTCTGGGCCACTTCCGTGAGGAAGCTTGGAAGGCCCATCAGCCTTCGTTTTTCTAGGTGTGTAGAAAATCACATGCATACAAAAAATAAGGTCCAGGAGGATTAGGGGTTCAAGGCCAACCCTGGCCACATGAAACTCTATTAAGAAACAAAAAAAAAAAATGTAGCTGGGCAGTGGCGGCGCACGCCTTCAATCCCAGCACTTGGGGGGCAGAGGCAGGCAGATCTCTGTGAGTTGGAGGCCAGCCTGTCTACAGAGTGAGTTCGAGGCCAGCCTGGTCTACAGAGTGAGTTCCAAAACAGCCAGGGTTACAACAGAGAAACCCTGTCTGGAAAAACAGAAACACGACAAAAAACCAAACAGGGAAACAAAAGATACTATTAAAAAAAGCCCTGATTGGGCTGGGCATGGAGGCTGGGCATTGGAGGGCATGGGGCCGGTCCCTGATTGGCTGGGCATGGAGGCTGGGCATTGGAGGGCATGGGGCCGGTCCTGATTGGTGGGCATGGGTGAGGCTGGGCATTGGGAGGGCATGGGGCCGGTCCCTGATTGGCTGGGCATGGAGG